>JAJJWW010008297.1:0-130130 GCA_023531295.1 Papaver armeniacum | reverse complement strand
GGCGCTTGATGAGTGCCAAATAGTGCATATTTATACACCTTTTTATTGGCATTTTACTCATCTTTTGCGCTTAGAAATCGATATTATCCCGCATTCCGTGTTTTCTTTGTTTTCAAGAATAAATATTTGTATTAATTAATTTTGTGTTTTTAGGTAATAAATAAAGTCCTGAGAAATCCGAGGAGCTAAAGAGCGAAGAATTGGAGTCAAACATCTATGGAGCAGATAGCCAAAGCCCGCGCAAGAAATCGGTTGCAACCCAAAAAGGAAGACTTGGGCTAGAGCTACCCATGACCCGGATCCGAGCCCGCCACTCGAGCCATTGAGATCTCCCTCGCCTACATCATATGGTCGCTCCGCCTAGCACATCAACGATTGATGCTCCCGCCAACACCGCCTTACTCGAGCCTTCCTCGCCCGTTCGGATCGTAGGCCGCTACATCCCACGCCGAGGCCTTCTCATCAACTTTTTCTCGTCCTCGCCTCACAACGAAGCCGACCCATACACCTATACCCCCTATCGAGCAACCCCATTCCTTTCTTCTTCTTTCTCTTTCTTCTCTTCTCTTTTTCAACAAGAAACTGCAAAACCCATTCCTATCTTCCCCCACCACTTGCAGAGTTACCCCATCACCACCATCTCCCGCCACAAACGCCGTAGCCACCAACAACAACCTAGCCATCTCCACTCTCTAGTTCACACTTTCTCCATCATTAGCTTCTCTCAACCTAGAAGCTAGGGTTGAGGCAAATCGAACTAGGGTTTCCACAACAACCACGCATGGAGTTGCAAGAGCGATTAGACAAGAGGAGAGACGAATCGAGTATGGGTTCGATTTATTTTTCATTTAATTTCTATTTTAAATTGAATTAGGGTTTGTATTTTGGGGTATGTGTGCATGTATAAATAGAAGGGGAGAAGATGATTTTAGTCATGCCCTGGCTAGCCAAACGTCAATTAGGGTTAATTTGTAGTTTGTTTATTTTCTTGATGCTTTAATTTAAATTACTAGGTTTGAGATGAAACCCTAGCTTATCACTTGTGTGTTTCTTCATGAACTGTTCTTGAATGCTTAACTATTTTCTAGATAGAATTAATCTCAGTGGATAACACTTTGCTCTCACAAAGGCATGCCAATGCCATGGATGCACCGTAGTTTGATTCCCTCTCGTGTTGTTTATGCTCCAACCCAAGCTTAATGAATTTATTATGATCCTCGGGACATTTGTACTCTAATCAGACAGGGTAATACTTTGGAAATATACTTTAGTTGTGATTAACCCGTCAAGCGGAGAAACACTTTAGGTTTAAGGCAGACTTGACACCTCGCCTTTATCTAGCATAAGAACAAGAGTAATATCATGAGTTGAAGACACAAAGCAGGTTAGTGGTGGATTTGCAAATCTAGTATCACCTTTCTATCTCTCGTTTTATACCTTAGTTTAGGTTCACACCATTACAACTCAGCCAGATCGCACACAAAACCCCTTTGTTACTCTCATACCCTTGAAACTCAGTTTAGGAAGCCATAAGATCACCTTAAGAGCACCACAAGTCTCTGTGGTTCGACCCGTACTTGCCGCGTCTCCGATAGACGCCGTGCACTTGCGGTTATCACCGTAGGCCATAAATTTATACACATTCCGAGGCCTACCAAGTTTTTGGCGCCGCTGCCGGGGACTTGGCGCGTGCCTTGTTTGATCATTGGCCTTCTCTCACTGAATCCTACTCACCCCGTATATACATGTTTTGTTTTGTTTTTTTAACTCTTTGATTATTATAACTTTGATTATTATAACTTAGCATATTAGTGTAACTTAGATTATCATATCAAGTGCACTTAGCCGTAGTTTCCATCTCTCGCATCTTTACCTTTGCATTCTCTTAGTGCATTGCTGCATTGTTAGATTAGTTAGTTCCTTTTTTTTCTTGTTCTTTAACTCATCTCATTTAACCGAGCTTGCATAGTTATTACTCATTGTCATTACTCATTGTTGCTTAGACTGCTTTTGATATTGGTTGAGCTTGCATAATCCGAGTACTAAAACTCTTGTTGAGCTGCAGGTACTTGCTGTGCTTGCTGTGAGGCTGTTAAGCTGAGCCAACCCAAGGCAGACAAGGAAAAGTGCAGAGCATGAGGTTAGTCTTGTAATTCCATGTGACATTGCTATGAATATCTGTGCTATGACCCTCAGCTGTGCATCTCATTTCCGAGTAACCCTCCAAACCCTCTGAAGTCATTGTGCCAAACCTGTATGTTCACCTGAGTGATCACTCATTGTGCAATTGCCTAACTTAGTCTCAGGCACCTTTGAGCCCCGAGTTCAACTCCAGCCCCCTGAAGCTGTGAGTTGAGCTACAGCTGAGGCTTCCTATTTTGTTACAAACCCAGTTGACAAACCCCTGAGCATGGTAGCCTGAGAGCTCAAATTGAGTAGATGCAGCTGACCCTATGAGCCATCTACTTTCCTGGTTCACCTGGTTCCATTGCATGCTAAGCCAGTTAGTTTGCTGAGCATGGCTCAAGCCTGGTTCCCCTAGTAATCTAGACGCCCTACCTGAGAATCTGTGTGAGCACACCTCTGAGCTGTGCTCAAATCCATGCACTTGAATGACTCCGTGCATAACCCCCGTGACTGTTGAACCTTCGAGAAATACTTGCCCGAAAAACTAGTTACATTGTTGAGTTGCATGAGGTTTGTAAACTAGATGTCCTGCCACCTTTTTGCATATCTCAGTGGCATTTGAAAAATCTGTGTCTTGTGTTACTCAGCCAACTAGAGCTAAACTCCAGCCCCTGAAGCTGTAAGTTGAGCTGCAGCCCTAGGAACCAAGTAAGACAGCTCCCCTTATCTGCACTATACCTGTTGTGTGCTGTTAAGCCTTAAACCTGTTGTGTGATACCCTGTTGTGTGCCAGGTGTGAATTACCCCCGAGTCAGAAACTGCCCTGACTCAGATCTTTGCACTGCTGACTACCCAAAGGCACACACTGAGTCCACAACCTAGGCTTTACAATCAACCTTAGCTGCACTTAGTGCTGTGCCACAAGCTGAAGCTTGCATAAGATCGAGCAGGTAGTCCAACATAGGGTCGGTTCTCGTAGATGGGTTAAACCTTAATTGAGCCGTTGTGAGTTTTGATTGCCGCATAACATAAACCGGGCTCGCCCAACCAACCTCTCTCGGGGCTTTGCACAACCGGTTGGCTGCAGGCACAAACTTTCTCACCCACATAAGTTCAAATTCTTTGGGCTGTGCATAAATCAAGCCCGCAATCACTCAAGCTATGCACATAAGTCGAAGCCCAACCTCTAGGCTTTGCACATAAACCGGGTCGTTAAAACCAACCAAACCACTGGGCTTTATCGCAACCTGCCGGGTCAGTGTGCTTTGTTTTTCACACAACCTCGGGCTCAAAACCAAATTGAGCCAACAACCACCGGGTCGTGCAACAAAGTCAAGCCCATTTAATGGGCTTTGTATTCCAAACTTTCAAATTACATCAATCGAACCCACATACTTGTTGGGGTTTAACATCACATGGGCTCTCGCTCAAAACCAAACAGCTGGGCTGCACTTACTAGGCCGTCTACAAGCCTGAAGCCCATTTAAACCAAAACCCAAACAAACCAAAACCCAAACAAACCAAATCCCAAACAAACCAAAGCCCAATAAACCAAATTCCCACATAAACCAAAGCCCATTTTCATGTTGATGTTTCTGTACATTATCTTTTGGGTTGACCCTCAACTCTTTAGATTGTTAGTAAATTTTTGTATATAATTCAAGTAGACTTGTTAAATTTTTCTTTTCTTGAATCGGTTGAGTCTTCTTGCACATATATTATGCTAATCCGATATGATCTCCACGGAGAATGACTGGATTTTAGCCTTGATGAATGAAGTTTCTATCAGTCTCCGCCGACATCCGAATCTCTTCCCTTTTCTCTTATCAAAGATAGTTCTCTCGGTATGTGACTGTTTAAATTTTTCCTATCTGTCGACACATTGAGGACAATGTTTGATTTAGGTTTGGGGGTGCATTTGCATATAGAGTTTTTAGTCTTTTTAATTTTAGTCTTTTTAATCTTTTTAATCTTTTATTTTCAAAAAAAAAAAAAAAAAAAATTCAAAAACCCTTTTTGTAAAAACCTCCAACTTTTAGAGATTTTAGAGTCACTAGCATGCTTCTAGCTATGTTTACATAGAGATTCTGACCGAAATAACAAAAGTTAGAAGTACCGGAGAACGCAACGGGTTCCTTAGTTGATTAGAGCGTTAAAGTTGGATTTAACCATACCGAGGGCTAATTAGGTGTCATAGATATTCTAGGTAGAATTGTGATCACCCATAGTGGAGACTACCCAATTTACATCAAGTGAGGCACCAACCTTCAATTTTTTGCAACTTTCTAGAAAAGTCGTTAGAGTGTGTCACCGCACGTAAATTCCTGGGTAGGAATGGTGAGCTACCCAACTTCGCACCAATTTCAAAGACTACTTTTGATCTCTTGAGTGCTAGTTTTTGTCAATCATGAGGGTGACGTCTAAAGATGAAAACTTCTTCTAAATACCGATTTGCGCTAGCATCACTCTCTCCCCAATCAAGAAGACCCATAGAAACACATCATCGTCAAGAAACGGAGCTTCATCGAATATTGAAAGAAAAATTGATATAGTCCAGGGTTTATGTGCAACAAAGAAAAGAAAATAGGATGAGAATTAATAAAATTTATAAAATCAAGACAATACAAGTGTGAAAAAATTGAGTGATAAAGTCCTTTGTCCATGGAGTTAGTTGTTTCATTATTTGTATTTTTATTTTCACTTATTGTAATGTAAAAAAAAAAAAAAAAAAAAAAAAAAAAAAAAAAAAAAAAAAAAATCACAAAAAAAACAAAAAAAAAAAACAAAATAAAAACAAAAAATAAAAAAAATCAAAAAATCAAAAATCAAAAAAATATTGTAGTTTATTTTTGCTATTGTAGTTTATTTTTGCTACCACCATGGTAAAGAAGAATTTAAAAAGAAATCCAAACAACAAGGAATTTGAGTAGAAAAGTCAAAAATTGTCAAGTTTTGTGAAGTTTAGAAGTTCGTCATCAACAATTGAAGACCGAAGACCGAAGACCGAAGATTGAAGACGTTTCTATGGTTTCTTATGAGAGAGTGATATTAATTGCCGATCGGGTGAGAAGTGAGTGAGTACTCCCACCCCTTGCTAATGGTTGATTTCCTTTCTTAGAGATCATCGAAAAAGATTCTTTTTGTCCACACTTCAGGAGTCTCCGTGATTTTATTTCTAAGGTTATCCTTCTTACCTACAACGTGTCTGTGATTTCTCTCTTTATTCCCGCCGCACACATGAGAGACTAAAAGCGATCTTTTTGAGTGCAATTATCATAAAACCCTAATGGTGAGGCAGAAGTTGAGACTTATGATCACAATCGAATCCGAATTCTTTCATATGGTATGGTTACTTCGCTCAAAGACTTAAGGATGAGAATGCGTTCTTTGGGTAGTTCCAACTTCGTTACTAGCATGCGAAACTCTATGTACTCATAGCTTCTAGGAGGCTTGAGACTCTTTTACACTCAAGTTGGAGAAGGTTTTGTGGGTACACCTCCAAACCCTCACGAGACTACAACTCGTCCACTAGGGACACCTAGGGGTTTAAAGGCTTAGTGCATACGCTAAATGCATTCGAGAGACCTGCGACAGGGTATAGTTAGGATTTCTTATTTTCTCATTTCACTTGAGGACAAGTAAAATTCAGGTTTGGGGGTATTTGATGAGTGCCAAATAGTGCATATTTATACACCTTTTTATTGGCATTTTACTCATCTTTTTGCGCTTAGATTTCGATATTATCCCAGATTCTGTGTTTTCTTTGTTTTCAAGAATAAATATTTGTATTAATTAATTTTGTGTTTTTAGGTAATAAATAAAGTCCGGAGAAACTGAGGAGCTAAAGAGCGAAGAATTGGAGTCAAACATCTATGGAGCAGAGAGCCAAAGCCCGCGCAAATCGCTTGCAACCCAAGAAGGAAGACTTGGGCTAGAGCTACCCATGACCCGATCCGAGCCCGCTCACTCGAGCCATTGAGATCTCCCCTCGCCTACATCATATGGTCGCTCCGCCTAGCACATCAAAGATTGATGCTCCCGCTCAACACCGGTTACTCCGAGCCTTCCCTCACCCGTTCGTATCGTAGTTGCTACATCCCACGCCGCCGAGGCCTTCTCATCAACTTTTGCTTTGTCCCCGCCTCACAAACGGCGACCCATACACCTATACCCCCTATCGAGCAACCCCATTCCTTTCTTCTTCTTTCTCTTTCTTTCTTCTCTCTTTTCAACAAATGACTCTGCAAAACCCATTCCTATCTTCCCCGACCACTTGCGAGTTACCCCATCACCACCATCTCCCCGCCACAATGACCGTAGCCACCAACAACTCCTCGCAGCCATCTCCACTCTCTAGTTCACACTTTCTCCATCATTAGCTTCTCTCAACCTAGAAGCTAGGTTGAGGCAAATCGAACTAGGGTTTCCACAACAACCACGCATGGAGTTGCAAAGAGCGATTAGACAAGAGGAGAGACGAATCGTAGTATGGGTTCGATTTATTTTTCATTTAATTTCTATTTTAAATTGAATTAGGTTTGTATTTTTGGGGTATGTGTGCATGTATAAATAGAAGGGGAGAAGATGATTTTAGTCATGCCCGGGCTAGCCAAGGCCAATTAGGGTTAATTTGTAGTTTGTTTATTTTCTTTGATGCTTTAATTTAAATTACTAGGGTTTGAGATGAAACCCTAGCTTATCACTGTGTGTTTCTTCATGAACTGTTCTTGAATGCTTAACTATTTTCTAGATAGAATTAATCTCAGTGTGATAACACTTTGCTCTCACAAAGGCATGCCAATGCCATGGATGCACTCGTAGTTTGATTCCCTCCGTGTTGTTTATGCTCCAACCCAAGCTTAATGAATTTATTATGATCCTCGATTATTTGTACTCTAATCGATAGGTAATACTTTGGAAATATACTTTAGTTGTGATTAACCCGTCAAGCGGAGAAACACTTTAGGTTTAAGGCGACTTGACACCTCGCCTTTATCTAGCATAAGAACAAGAGTAATATCATGAGTTGAAGACACAACAGAGGTTAGTGGTGGATTTGCAGCCCTAGTATCACCTTTCTATCTCTGTTTTATACCTTAGTTTAGGTTCACACCATTACAACTCCAGCCCGTATCGGCACAAAACCCCTTTTGTTACTCACACCCTTGAAACTCGCCTTAGGAAGCCATAAGATCACCTTAAGAGCACCACAAGTCTCCGTGGTTCGACCCGACTTGCCGCGTCTCCGATAGACGCCATGCACTTGCGGTTATCACCGTAGGCCATAAATTTATACACATTCCGAGGCCTACCAAATACTGGAGCCGACTTCCTTATTTCGGGCCTCGCATTCCAGAGACTAGGCGTCTAACATTACGGATTCAAGTTCTTCAGATTGCTCACTTCCTACACTTAGCCTAGAACTTTTGGATTCAGTTCTACAGAGACAGATTCGCACGGTATCCAGCATCCCAGTCAAGTGCAAGCTGCACTTCGCCAGAACCTTCAAGACGGTGTTGCAAAAACTCGTTGCGAACCCTGATGACCTCTCTTCTTGGATCCGTTGGTTACTTTTTCCAATTTGTACTCTCAACGCTTATCTCGCTCGGCTGGAGGAGTTGAAGAGAAAGCTAGTGTCCTAAGAAGCATCAGATTGAAGCTATAAACGTTGCATTATCACAATGGTGTGAACCAAATGGATGTGAGATTCTTATCGATAGGGTCCATGTGGAGGATGAGGCTTTTCGCAGACTTATGCGTGAGAGGAATAAGAAAATTCGTGTGAACCAGGAAGCAACGAACCTGAAATTGTGTCGCAACAAACTGAGAAATGGGTTATACACAGCAGCAATTCGTGCCCTTACTTCCAGTGGGGTTGCTCCATCGAATGTTGGCACCCTTGCTGAACTCGTAAGCAAGCATCCACATGTCGCTCCTCCCCATTCCTTCCGAACCTGCTGGGTCGTGGTGCTTTCGTAGCTTCCAAAGACCTTGTGCTTGGCGGATCAAGAGCTTCCGAAGGGAACTTCGTGCGGCCGCGATGGGCCGAGAGCGCAACACTTGCTTGACTCGTTAAGTGGGGCAAAATAGCTGCTTTCGATGAATCACGGTGCTTACAGATGTGGTGAATTTATGGTTGGTCGGTAAATGCCCTCCTCGCTTTAGGGATTTACGTGGCTGCTCCTTTAACACCACTTATGAAGCGGGGAGGTCTAAGGCCTATAGCAAATGGCACTATTTAGAGAAGATTAGTTTCCAAGGTTTCCGCTACACATATTGGTAAGGTCATGAACTCTTATCTTTCTGATTACCAATTTGGGGTGGGTGTTTCTGGGGGCAGTGAAGCCATCTTACATGTTGTCAATCGCTTGGTTGATGCTAAAGGTGAACTGAATTCCATGTCCATGATGTTGGTTGATTTTTCAAACGCTTTTAATCTTGTGAACCTCACGACAATGCTTAAAGAGGTTAGGTCTCAGTGCCCTTCAATCTGGCCGGTGGGTTGAGTTTTGTTATGCAGAACCGGCTCAACTATACTACTTGGACAATGTTATTTCATCGGATCAAGGTGTTCAGCAGGGAGATACTTTGGGGCCACTCTTATTTGCGCTTACCTTACATCCCTTGGTCAAGAAAATAGCGGAACAATGTTCTCTCGGAGCTGCAAGTTTGGTACCTAGATGATGGAACTATTATTGGTGACACATTACAAAGTTGCCAAGGCTTTTAAGATCATTCAAGAGGAGGGGGTGGGGCTTGGGCTTCACTTGAACATCGGTAATACCGAGCTTTATTGTCCTTCTCTCCGACAAAGTAGGAGCCTTGAGTTGTTTCCTTCTCACATTAGTAGACCTTCTAACGGTGTTAAACTATTGGGAGGGCCAGTGAGCGCTAACTCAGACTACTGCATGTACATGGTTCATGCTAGGGTTCAGAAAACTATCAGCTTGATGGAGGCGGTAAGCAAGTTAGAGGACCCTTAATGCGAATTGTTGCTGCTTAGGAACTGCACTAGAGTCTCCGTACTTTACTTCACTTTGAGAACCACCGTGCCGGGTTATATGGATTCGGCATCGGTGACTTTTGATGCCCATCTCTTTCAGTTATTACGACGCCTAATCACGGGTGATGGCCCTGGTTATGGTTTGCTTCAACATAGATTTGTTACTCTCCCCCTTAAGTATGGTGGTTTGGGCACTTACTCTATGTATGACACACGCAATTACCGCTACCCCCGCTCCCGCCGATTTTTGCCTTGCAGAGATCCATTTTGCGTCATTCAGGTATGATCCTGTTGGTTCTTGTTTTACTCTAGACAAGGTCCTTGCACAGCCTCTGGATTTATCTACATGGATCCAGTTGCTGTTATTACCTACATGCACCCTCAGCTTATACACCCCTAAGAATTCTGCAAAAGAGCGGTCTGGAGCCAGGAAGCGCTTACAAACTAATTCTATTAACAAGGCCCCGGCGCAATGGAGGGAACCAGTGGTTGTGCTTCACTGTTCAACAAATTCCCGGATGTTCACAAAGAAGTTCAAAAAAGTAGGAAAGCTGCCAAGAAAAGCAAGACCAACATCCAGCCCGTAAGAAAAAGCTAAGTTACTGGACATTACACAAAGAGCCATTAGAATTTTATCCTCTAATGGTGTTGCTCCTTGATGAGTGCCAAATATTGCATATTTCTACACCTTTTTATTGGCATTTAACTCATCTTTTGTGCTTTAAAATCATATATTATCCCAAATTCTCGTATTTTCTTTGTTTTCAAGAATAAATACTTGTACTAATTAATTTTGTGTTTTTAGGTAGTAAATAAAGCTTGGATGAATTGAGGAGCCAAAAGAGCAAAAATTGGAGACTAGCAACTATGGAAGAGAAGTTGCAAAATCCGCTTGCGCATCGACCCGCAACTCGTTTACAAGTACATGGGCTTAAGCTACCCAAGACCCGAATCCAAACCCGTCTCCATCCCGAGCCGTTAAATTGGATCAAACAGCTTCATCCAACGTCTTCTCCTTACCATGCATCAGAGTTCGCTACGCCTGCTCCACACCCTAGCCGCATGTCCCCTTTACCCTAACCAACCAAGCCAAACATTCCTCTCCATCTCTTCTTTCCCCCTCGACACAAAAAACCAAAAACCAGCAGCCTCCTTCTTCTTCCCCGACCAATTTTGCAGCCATCAATCACCTCCATCTCCGACCGCCTCGAGAAACCACCAAAGACAACCTCCTTCACCACCTCCTAGTTTCTCTCTATCTCCTTCATAGCTTCTTCAACCCTAGAAGCTAGGTTTGAGATAGATAGAGTTAGGGTTTCTTCAACAGTGGGGGAAACATCAAATTAATGAAGTTGCAGAGCCGAATTAGCAGAGGGGACAATCAATTCAGATGTTTTGGTGAGTGGGTCTCTCTTGGTTTGTTGAATTGAAACACTTTGAGTGAAAATTATGTATAAATGGAAAAGGCAGTGTATGTAAAAACTTATGTCGGGATTAGCCGGTACACCAAGCTATAGTTTAATTTGTGTTTTAATCATCTTCAATATGTTCTAATTCCATTTGCTAGGGTCTTGATGAAACCCTTAATTGTATGCTAGGTTAATCAATTTCCTGATTTTGTTCTTGATGTGCTTCATTGCTTTAGGAATAATTAATTAGCTTTTTGATCAAATGAACCTGTGATAAGTTGTACTGTAAGAAGACAACTTATACTAGGGGTAAGTTAGTAAAATTGGTTGACAATTCTTCCACCTGAGACCTTCAAGGGAAGGACAAGAGCATAATTTGAGTTTGTTTTGCCTTAGTATAGGATTAAGAGGTGAATTTAATCACCCTAGTGCTCTCTAGCAATTGTTTACAACTGCTTTTGCATATTTACTTTACAACTGTTTTATTATTTGTTCACTATAACTCTCTTTGTCGTATCGACACACTCAAAACCCCCTTGTTGCTACTCTCACCTTGAATCAGTTTAGTAAGACCATAAGCTTCAACGTTACACCCTCCAAGTCTCTGTGGATCAACCCGTGCTTGCCCTGTGTTGCTTGTCTACACTGTGCACTTGCAGTTTACAATTGTAGGCATCTTTCCTGAGCCTACCAAGTTTTTAGCGCCATTTGCGGGACTCGGAGCGGTGTAGTTGCTTTTTGGTTAACTTTATCGATTTTTATTATAACCTTGTATATATGTGTTTAGATTTTTCCTCGTTTTCATGTTGTTAGTGTAGTCTGCCTTCTATTAAATTTTTGCTTTCAATCATTGCTAGTGTAACTTGGTTGTTAACCATCTGTTCATATAAATTGCATTTTAGTCTTGCATTGTTAACTATAATTTTTTTGCTTTTTTATCATTATATGTTCACTGCATATTATTTCAGTTGGATTAGTTGAATCATTGTCTTATATTCATATCTAGTTTAGGACTATTTGCATCCATAGCTAGTAATTTAGGTAGTGCATGTTGTAAGCATTCTTGCATAATAGTTAGGTTCCTTTTAGTATTTTGTCATCTGCATCTTAGCCTTGTAAATAGTTGTATTTCATAATAATCTGTAATCTGTAGCTTAGCTCTGTGACACCTAGTTGTAGTTTTTAATTTTCGCCATCACATAATTGCATCTTGTTTCTATTAGGTTAGTTGTATCATTGCCAAGACTAGGTGAGTTAATTGCGTCTATAACTATCAATATGTTGTAGCTTGGTTCTGTAAATTTCGAAATTTTTGTAATTCTGTAATCTGCATTGTCACTTTTCACTTTTCATGTTTGCATGCATTTGGTATAACTTAGCCATTGCCTTCTTTTTCTTTTTTCCAGTTGCATCCTGTTAACTTAGGTTGTAAATCTGCTAAGTTGTCTTTACATTTGCATCTTAGAATCTTAGCATCCTGCAGTTTCTAGCTTTAGCCTTTAATTTCAATCATTCTATATCTGCATTCTTTCAGTCCTTTTTGTTAGTTAGTTTGCATCTTATGCTGTAGTTCATTAGTTTTCTATAATCTTGTAGATTAGTTTGTGCATTTGTCAGACTTCCTTCTTTTATAGTTTAAAGCATATTCCATCTGTGAATATCCATCGGTAAGTGAAGGGATCTGTAGGATCATAGTTTCAGCTATTCATTGGCCCTTTGTTAACACCTGCTATTTCATTCAGCGTCTGGCCTAGCTTGAACTCAAGCCTGCAAGACCTGATCTGTCACATTTGTCACATCTCAGCTGAACTCCCTGTTGTTCTGTCTAAATCTTGAATAGTGATAGGGTTTACATGGCTGCAGTTGTAGTTTGAGAAGTCTTTTGCTCAGTTTTTCAGTAATTCATCACTACAGTTCTCAGCAGCTGTCTTATGATTCTAGTTGTTGATCGATAATTACTCTTCATGTTTCTGTGCTACCTGCACATATTTGAGCATCCTCTCTTGAGCAAACAGGTACCTGTGACATCTCTGTACAAACCAAGGGAAAGAAGGAGAAAAGGAGCAGAACACAGTTGTTATTGTGGCTAAAACCGGTTGGTGTCATTCTCAACCCTCATTATACTCTATATTTGTATGAATGATACACCATGATAGCCTGATAACGTAGCTGCGTCACTGAACATTCTCCATCCCTGCAAACACATGGTATCTTAGTGCATGTCCCTGTAATGTATGAGTAGCTTATTGTGTGAACTGAATTATATCTTCACTGTGCACTTTTCACTCTCTGAACTAGTGTTTCATTCCCATAAGCATTGATTCCCAGATTTGCACATTGCTACTTGTCCGACAGCCATAACATGTTGAGTGATGTTCTTAAACTGATTGGCATGAATGCTTGATAAACTAGATACCTTGCTGAGTATTATCCAACCCCCCGCGACATAGAGCATGTGTGTGCTTGATTCTCGTGACACTTAGAGTAAAATTCACGCTAGCCAATTCTGTTTTCGCCGCATTAATTTTGTGTCCATTTGAATCTGTGAATCTCTCGAGTCTCGTTATGCATCCGAGTTGCTTTGAATTTTGATTTAGTGAAAAGAGCTTCATAATTTGTTACCAAATACGAGCAGGCCTCTCGTTAGGTTAACAGTAACGTCATTTATAAATCAAATAGAAACAACCATTTGGGACATGTAGGCTTTGTCAAAGTATACCTTGTGATTACAATAAATATGCACCCTTGGTAGAATATCCGAACCGCCGAATCGCAGATACTTTTGGATAGGTTTGTGGTACTACATCATTCTTTTTAGGAGTTGCTAAATCATGTCAGGATTTTGGTCTGCAGAATCGGGATGAAAACAAATCCATTAGAGAACTTGCTTACGGCCATGCTTCACATTATGAACCCCCCACAAACCATGATGTTAATAATTTTAGGGAGAATTACGAACCTTCTCATGGTCCTGAGCTTGAATATACACACCCTAGTTATTATTCGCACATGTATCATCCACCGCCAGTGAGGTTGAACAATTTTGTACTCCAATGAACTTTTGTATGAAATCTGTGATGGAAAATATTAAACTCATTGAAGAAAATAATGCCAGATTTGAATTACAAGCATTGCATGATCATCCATATAGCAACACATCTGTATTTCCTTCGATAGTGAACCTCATGCACAACCATATACCGAATACCACGAAATGAGGACACCCACTATTGAAGACTCCCCTTCAATTGAACAACTTAATATGATATTAAGGATGAATCTCATTCATTTACAAAATGTAGAAAGGGAGGAATTTCAAGATGAATTGTTTGTTAGTCCCAATGAATTAAATTTTGAAAATAGTGCATCTGCTCCTACTGTGCAAATAATATTGAATATGAACCCGATATAGAGGTACATGAATGGAGTAGACACTATGGTTTTGAATGAGGCATTGTATCATTGTTACGATGATGATGATAATGATTTAATGTTAGAAGAGCATGTTTACTCTGAAAATGTTGTTATGGAATCTTCTATTACTGTAACCTTAGACTCGTTGTCGCGACTCAAAAATGATGTTTTTCTGATTTTCTTATCCGTAACTCTGAAGTTTTGGATGATGTTGATATTGATTTGGGGCTTGTACAGTTGTTCCGTGATTCCGAGAGCATAACACACACCGGTGTCTAACTTAGGAAGGTCGAATTTTCTCGTTGAAAACCAATGATTATATGCATGAAAATAACCTTGATGTGTCTAATTCCCCGCCTAGGTCAAAATGTGTTGTGTCTTCCATTTGCTTATGCATGAGATGGAGACTTTGAATAATCATGATTCTCGAATTTGGGTTTGTTGAACTATTCCATGAACGTGAGCATGTTGCAGACTTGTAGATGACTTATGGGATATTGATGTGATTGATAATGGTACTCTTGATCTCACACATGTGAACAACTTAGACATGCCCAACTTCCTGCTTATGTCACAATCTGATGGTCTTGCACCCAAACCAACTATTCCGAGAGTTCCTAATCTAGGCCCTGAGCTATGTGCTTCTCAAGTCCTTTTGGACTACTTTTTCTAAATATAATACCCTTGAAGAGCCACGCTGGAATGTGTATATCTCACTGCTCTTATCAAAACTCATTTTGAATTAGACCTTGTGCATGATATACCTCTAAAATTGCAAGATTTTGTGCTCAAAAACACATCTCGTTGACAAGTTTAGGTTTGGGGTAACTCGTTCACATATGCGGTCTTACTTGCACTCTCATGTTATATATGTGTAAGGTCATTGATGTTTCTGCATATCTTCTTTTGGGTTGATCCTCAACTCTTTAGATTGTTGGTGTATGGTGAATTTTTCTTGTATATAATCCCAGTAGGTAATGTTACATCTTCTATCTTGAATCGGTTGAGTCTTCTTTTGTATATATTGTGCTAATCCAATATGATTTCAGCTGAGAATGTTGGATTCTAGCCTTGACTAATGAAGCTCTAATCTTGCTTTTGCCGACATACCGATAATCTCTTCCCTTTTCTCTTATCAGCATAGTTCTCATGGTATGTTTCTGTTTAAATTCTTATCATCTGTTGAAACATTGAGGACAATGTTAGATTTAGGTTTTGGGGTGTGTTTTGCATATAGAGTTTTTAGTCTTTAGTCTTCTTACTTTTGTCAAAAAAAAAAAAAAAAAAAAAAATTCAAAACTCTTTGTAAATATGTACATAAAAACCTCCAACTTTTAGAGATCTTAGAGTCACTAGCATGCTTCTAGCTATGTTTACATAGAGAGTCTGACCGAAATAACTGAAATTGGAAGTACTGGAGAACACAATCGGGTTTCTTAGTTATTAGCGTTAAAGTTGGATTTAACCATGCCAGAGGGCGAATTTGGTGCTGCAAAGATATTTGGTAGTAGAATTGTGATCACCCATAGTGGAGACTACCCATTTTTACATCAAGCGAGGCACCAACCTTCATTTTTTGTGACTATCTAAAAAGTCTTGTTAGAGTGTGTGTCACCGTACGTCAATTCCGGGTAGGAATGGTGAGCTACCCAAATTCGCACCACTTTCAGCACTATTTTTGATCTCTTGAGTGCTAATTTTGTCAATCATGAGGATGACGTCTAAAGATGAAAACTCATTCTTGTAGTTTGATTAACAGTTAACACCCCTCTCTCCCTCTCGACAACATCAACAGATCCATAGAAACACATCATCATCAACAAGCGAGCAACGCCGAGAATATTTGAAGAAAAGTTGAAATAGTCCAAGGTTTACATGCAACAATTCAAAGAAAAGAAAATAAGATGAGAATTAGTGAAGTTTATGAAATCAAGACAATACAAGTTGTGAAGAATTGAGTGATAAAGTCCTTCATCCATGGAGTTAGTAGTTTCATTGTTTTTGTTGTTATTTTCATTTCATGAGTAAAAAAAAAAAAAAAAAAAAGTAGTTTATTTTCTTAGTCTAGTTTTGATACCACAATGGTAAAGAAGAAGAATTCAAGAAGAAAATTCCAAGCAACAAGGAAATTGAAGAGAAAAGTTACAAATTGTCAAGCTTTTGCGAAGTTCAGAAGTTCATCATCAACAGTTGAAGACCGAAGACCGAAGATTGAAGACATTTCTATGGATGTTGTGAGAGTGGTGTTGATTTAGTGAGTACTCCCATCCTTTCTAATGGTTGATTTCCTTTCTTAGAGATCATCACAAAAAGATTCTTTTTGTCCACAATTCTGTGGAGTCTCTAGAAATTATTTCGGAAGGTTATCCTTCTCACCATCAACGTGTGCAGGATTTCTCTCTTTATTCCTGCCTGCACACATGAGAGACTAGAAAAGCGATCTTTTTGAGTGCAATTATCATAAAACCCTATTGGTGAGGCGTAAGTCGAGGCTTGTGATCACGCTCGAACCCGAATTCTTTCATATGGTATGGTTATTTCTCGCTCAACTCTTAAGGATGAGAATGCGTTCTTTGGTAGTTCTAACTTCATGTTACTAGCATGCGTAAACTCTATGTCCTCATAGCTCCTTGAATGCTTGAGACTCTTTTACGCTCCGAAGTTGGAGAAGGTTTTGTGGGTACACCTCTGGTAAACCCTCACGAGACTACAACTCGTCCACTAGGGACACCTAGGGGTTTAAAGGCTTAGTGCATACGCTAAATGCATTCGAGAGACCAGCGACAGTGGTATAGTTAGTATTTCTTAATTTCTGCTTTTCTTTGAGGACAAGTAAAATTCAGGTTTGGGGGTATTGATGAGTGCCAAATATTGCATATTTCTACACCTTTTTATTGGCATTTAACTCATCTTTTGTGCTTTAAAATCATATATTATCCCAAATTCTCGTATTTTCTTTGTTTTCAAGAATAAATACTTGTACTAATTAATTTTGTGTTTTTAGGTAGTAAATAAAGCTTGGATGAATTGAGGAGCCAAAAGAGCGAAAATTGAGACTAGCAACTATGGAAGATAAGTTGCAACCCGCTTGCGCATCGGGCCGCAACATGTTTACAAGTACATGGGCTTAAGATACCCAAGACCCGAATCCAAACCCGTCTCCATCCTGAGCCGTTAGATTGGATCAAACAGCCTTCATCCAACGTCTTCTCCTTACCATGCATCAGAGTTCGCTACGCCTGCTCCACACCCTAGCCGCCTGTCCCCTTTACCCTAACCAACCAAGCCAAACATTCCTCTCCATCTCTTCTTTCCCCTCGACACAAAAACCAAGCAATCGCTTCTTCTTCCCCCGACCAATTTTGCAGAGCCATCAATCACCTCCATCTCCGACCGCCTCTGAGAAACCACCAGCACAACCTCCTTCACCACCTCCTAGTTTCTCTCTATCTCCTTCATAGCTTCTTCAACCCTAGAAGCTAGGTTTGAGATAGATATAGTTAGGGTTTCTTCAACATTGGGGGAAACATCAAATTAATGAAGTTGCAGAGCCAAATTAGCAGAGGGGACAATCAATTCAGATGTTTTGGTGAGTGGGTCTCTCTTGGTTTGTTGAATTGAAACACTTTGAGTGAAAATTATGTATAAATGGAAAAGGCAGTGTATGTAAAAACTTATGTCGGGATTAGCCGGTACACCAAGCTATAGTTTAATTTGTGTTTTAATCATCTTCAATATGTTCTAATTCCATTTGCTAGGGTCTTGATGAAACCCTTAATTGTATGCTAGGTTAATCAATTTCCTGATTTTGTTCTTGATGTGCTTCATTGCTTTAGGAATAATTAATTAGCTTTTTGATCAAATGAACTGTGATAAGTTGTACTTGTAAGAAGACAACTTATACTAGGGGGTAAGTTAGTGAAATTGGTTGACAATTCTTCCACCTGAGACCTTCAAGGGAAGGACAAGAGCATAATTTGAGTTTGTTTTGCCTTAGTATAGGATTAAGAGGTGAATTTAATCACCCTAGTGCTCTCTAGCAATTGTTTACAATCTGTTTTTGCATATTTACTTTACAATTTGTTTTTATTATTTGTTCACTATAACTCTCTTTGTCGTATCGACACACTCAAAACCCCCCTTGTTGCTACTCTCACCTTGAATCAGTTTAGTAAGACCATAAGCTTCAACGTTACACCCTCAAAGTCTCGTGGATCGACTCGTGCTTACCCCGTGTTGCTTGTCGACACTTTGCACTTGGTTTACAATTGTAGGCATCTTTCCCGAGCCTACCACTCCTTATGATGATGATACCTTGCCTCGGCCTACAACATAAGCACCCATTTGTCCCTCCTCCCATTATACCTCCGGATAATATTGAAGCTCCCCCAGTCTCGGTTGACGGACTGCTGCTATTCGAATACCATTCGCAGCTTCCAAAAGGAACATCTCCCGGCAGAGAGACGGATTGAGAGCTCGGCACTGCTCGATGTGTTAAATGGTGCAGCTGCTGCCGTGTCCCGAAGAACTACTTGTCTCCATGGCAGAGTAGTTAACTTGTGGTTAGCCGTTAAATGTCCCCCGCCTTAGGTGAGTACATTGCCGCCGCTCCACTTACGCCCCTCTTGAAACTCCGATGGTAGTCTCCACCCATCGCTATTGGGACGTTTGGAGGCGGTTATGCTCAAAGTTAGCCGCAACCTCGATGCACAAGAAATGGCGCGTTATTTGGGAAATTGCCAGCCTGGGTGGGCATACCTTGGAGCGGAAAGCATCCTCGCATTCTCGCTAATAGGATCCTTGATGCAAAAGGTACACACACCAACTTAACTATGATGCTCGTCGACTTCTCCAACGCATTTAATCTTGTTGATAGATCAATCTTAATTAAAGAAGTCAGAGCTAGATGCCCGAGTATATCACGCTGGGTCGAATTCTGTTACACCATGCCTGCGAGGCCATACTATCGCGAGTCCTGCTCTATCCTCTACACGGGCGTGTAGCAAGGAGACCCCCTTGGTCCTTTGCTTTTCGCACTTACATTGCATCCTCTTGCCTCGCAAGATATCCGATAGCTTCTCCTTAGATCTACATGTCTGGTATCTCGACGATGGGACTATTATATGCGACACGCTGGAAGTTTCAAAGGCTCTCAGTATTATTCAGCGAGAAGGAGGTGTAAGAGGACTGCACTTGAACGTCAGGAAGACGAAAATCTTTTGGCCTACTACAGACCCTAGATGCTCGGAGGAAGGTGTGTTCCCAGCTAATATAGGTCGACCAGAAGGTGGTGTCAAGGTACTTGGTGGCCCATGCAGTTTAGACATCCATTATTGTAGTGACCTTGTTTCGCAGAGAGTCGATAAGATAGTCAAGCTTATGGACTGTGTTAAGACACTTAACGACCCTCAGTGCGAGCTTTTGCTCCCACGCAACTGCACTGGGGTTTCCAAACTTTATTTTACTCTGCGAACCACTAGTCCTCATGTCCTGCGACCAGCAATAGAACGTTTTGATCAACATCTGCACCAGTTTCTGCGACATTTGATCACCGGAGACGGTGCTAGCTACGGCCCTATTCAACAACGGCTGGTAACACTGCCTATTAAAGACATGGGTTTAGGTGTCTACACCACGGAAGACACTAGCAAATATTGCTACTTAGCTTCTTGTGTGCAAACGCAACAGCGACTTCGAGCTCTATCCTCGTGCTCCATAGACACCTCTACTCCATGCCGTAGCTTTCAAATTGGTGCTCACTAGTTATATGCAAACCTGCGGACTCTCCCCATCGACTTTCAACATCTATTCAGCTGCCCCCCACATCCCATGAAGAAATTGGCGGCTCAATATTTTGAAGGCGTTACGGGAGATTCCTTCCAAGTTTGTCATGTCTAACATGGATGCAATCCTATGGCAAAGCAACAAGATGGACCATGCTTTGGATTATTTGAAGGCCATCCCTATTGCCGGGCTGCACCAAACCATTGGGCCTCGCCAATTCGGGCTATCACTCAATACCGTCTTGGCATACCACTCTTTGCCGAGGACAAGATATGCACTTGCCGCAAGCGTGACATGGATATATTTGGAGACCATGCGCGCATTGTGCCGTGAGGTCGGCCTCAAGTTTCGTCACGATTTGGTCGTAGATGTTATTTTAGACATTTGCTACAGAGCAGGCATCGCAGATAGAAAGGAAGCAATCTTAGGCTTCATATCGAATGACTCAGCCTCAAAACCTGCAGATATACTCGTGCACAATTGGGAAAACAGTGCAAATGTATGTTTTGATGTCACTGGAGTTTTACCCTTCTCAGGAGGAGGCATTGGAAATTTTACACCGGTACATGCTATCTCCTCAGCCGTGACTCGAAAGCGCAACAAATATTTAGATATATGTACATCCCACGGTTATGGCTTTGGTGTTCTGGCGTTCACGACCCTGAGAGAACTTGGTGAAGATATGGTCGTCTTGCTGAAGAGATTGAAGAACTGCCTAGTTAACTATGATGCTAATAATAAAATAGGTGGTTCTCTTTTTCATAGGGTAGGTTTGGCTATCCAGAAAGGAGTCGGTGCACAAATTGTTGCTTGGCTACCATCCATTCATGTACAAAATTACTTTGATTTTGTTTAATAAAAGCCCCTGGAAGCACTCTATAATAATAATAATAATAATAATAAGGGAGAGAGAGGCTCCGACGATTTTGAGGCGAATTTTCTGGCGATTGAAAACCAGAATCATCTTCTCACTTAAGCCGTAATTTTTCTTTCATCATTGTCCTCCCTCCTCTCATTACTATTGTTGCCTGCATTCAGAGATGCTATTCTTGCCATTGTTTTCTCCATCTCGAGATTTCTGGTTCAGTTTTAAACGGTTACAGTTTCTTATTATGCCTAAACCTAACACACGATCTTCAGATCCTTCCGTACCAGAGATCGATCACATCACCAACGATGCTACACCGTCTCGGGTTTCTGCCATCATATCTTCACAAGGGGATAGGTTTCACTGCCCCTTCAAACACTATGATGACTGCCTTGATGGAGTTCGTGGAAATGGTTATGCCATGAGTGCTTTTTATAAACACGTCTCTGACAAACACTTCCCTACGGATCATGCCAAAGAAATTTGTAGAGAAAGAATCAGGACCAATGCAGACTGCTTTGATGCATGGGAAAGAGTTTTATCCGATTTGCACATGTGGTTATGTATTAAGTGCATGCATATCCATGCATGGAAGAAAGCTTGTATGTCCAAATCTCACCCTGCGGATGTATTTGCTGGTCCCTTAAATGGCACTAAGGCTGAATTTCTCATCCATGGCGTTGTAAAACCTCCATACCTCGCTGGTCCTTCTTCGTCTGCTTCTAACCCCGACAGCGACAATACCTCAGATGTTCAAGATGCAGTTTATCTCACTGTGGAGATGCTTGACATGATTATGGGAAAACAAATCACTACCATCGTAAGTATTCCTTCACCGTGTAGGCTTCAATTTTTACGAACTCTTAAAAGCCCTATGTCAATGTCATTGCTGACCTGCCCAGTTAGATGCTTGGCTGCAACTTCTTTTACTCCTGTTTGCACCTTGAACCTTTATGTTCCAAAGAACTCCTCGGAGGAACGTTCAGGCAATAGAAGGAAACTGCAGATATCATCCATTAATCAGTCACTGCTGCAATGGAATGAACTTTCGGGGTGTTTTAGCTTGGCACAAAAATTAGTAGGCTTATCTAAACTTAAACCAAAGAATAAATCATCTGCCAGGAAGAAGAAGAAGAACTCTAATATTGAGGCATGTAGAAGGAAGATTAGCTATGGGCATTACTCTGCTGCGATACGCATCTTGTCTTCAAATGGTGTTGCACCTCCCACTCCAGACACCCTCTATGAACTGCAACGAAGCACCCCCATGCACCTCCCCCTGCCATACCCAAAGAACACATTACTGACACAGCTTTATCAGTGGATACTGCGCGACAAAGGTGCTCTCGCCATATAGAGCTTCCCTAAAGGGACAACATGTGGTCGTGAAGGCCTCGAGCTCAAGCACCTTTTAGATGTGATGAGTGTCCTTTCTTGCCGTCGTGGTTGAAGGCTTACCGTCCCATAGCTGCGTTGTCAACTTATGGTTATCAGGCCAGTGCCCTTCCATACTAGGTGAATATGTGGCTAGTGCACCACTAACCCAACTACTCAAACCAGGAGGAGGTCTCAGTCCAATATCCGTAGGAACCATATGGAGGAGGTTGTGTTCCAAATTAGACGCAACATCCGTAATCAGGGACATGACTGAATATCTTGGAACCTACCAGTTTGGAGTTGGAATACCTTGTGGGAGTGAAGGAATTATGCATGCGCGAACAGGCTCCTAAATAAAGGTGGTGACTCCAATATGACAATGCTGTTGATTGATTTTTCCAACGCGTTTAACCTCGTCGACAGATCCTCGATGATTAGGGAAGTCAGAGCTCATTGCCCAAGCATTGCACGATGGGTTGAATTCTGCTATTCAACGCCTTCTAAGTTATAATACAACGATAACATTCTCTCATCGGCAAAAGGAATTCAGCAGGGTGATCCGTTGGGTCCTCTTCTATTTTCATTAGTCTTGCAGCCAGTTGCAGAAATGATTTCCTCTCAATGCTCTTTAGATTTTCATGCCTGGTACCTAGAAGACGGTACCATCGCAGGCGACACTTTATAAGTGGCTAAAGCTTTGAATATCTTGCAAGTTGAAGGGCCAAGAAGAGGCTTATATCTCAACATTTCGAAGACAGCGATCTTCTGGCCATCTGTCGACCCTAGGAGTGAAAATTCAGATGTCTTCCCGGCTCAAATAAGTAGGCAAACCACAGGAGTGAAGCTACCGGGAGGGCCAGTTAGCCTCGATCTGGACTTCTGCAGGCAACTGGTACACGCGAGGGTTGATAAAACTGTACATCTCATGTCCTGCATACAAAAGCTGCAAGACCCCCAAAGCGAGTTGATGTTGCTAAGGAGTTGTAGCGGTGTTTCCAAACTATACTTTACATTACGAACCACTAACCCCTTAGCCATACAAATGCAGCCGGTAGAGTTTGACAGGCATCTAATGGAGTACTTGCGCGAGAATAGTTGTAGGAGACGGCCCTGGTTTTGGTTTGCTTGACAGAGCGTATCGCCACTCTACCAATCAAAAATGGAGGCCTAGGTATTCTTACTATGTCAGACACTGTACACTATTGCTTCCTGGCTTCTTGTGCTCAAACCAAGTCCCTGCAAGACATTATTTTATCACGGTCTGCTTACCTAGATTCATGCCCTGGTTATCTACATGCTCTTCAGACATACACACAGGCCTGTGGTCTATCCCTTTCCTTCGACATCAATGCCACTGCCCTTCAATATATGAAATCCCTGGCGGTGAAATACTTTGGTGCTATGATGGATAAGATCCCCACAACCTATACTTTGTCAGAACGTGACTTCTTCCCGTGGCAGAGTAATCATACGGCTCATCTTTGTGGACTTTTTAAAGGCCATTCCAATCGGGCGGCCTTAATCAGTCAATCGGGCCCAGACATTTTCGAGCAAAGGTTTGATGATCGTTTTGGAATTCATTTTTTCGACAAAGAGACTACATGCTCTAGTTGTAACCGGTTAATGGACATCTACGGAGACCATGCCTTACACTGTGCCAAAGATGTAGGTATTAAATTCGACATGACCTAGCAAGAGATATCCTAGTGGAAATGTGCTATAAAGCACATGTCCCGACCCAAGAAAGAAGCTTCCTTGGGTTTCTTGTCTAACACCAACAAAGAACTTAAGCCATTGACATACTCGTGTTTAATTGGGAAGATGGTAAGAACGTGGTAAGAACGTGTGCTTCGATGTTACGGGAGTCTCACCTTTCACCAGCGCTAGGACACGCAACTTCACGCCAGGGCATTCCATCGCAGCTGCAACCACTCGTAAACGCCACAAATACCTCGACAAATGTGTTGCACAAGGATACGGTTTTGGAGTTCTGGCCTTCACTACATTAGGAGAGCTAGGTGAAGACACAATTGCATTTCTGAGAAGATTGAGAAACTTCCTCCTTAGTCGTGATGCGAACTCTAAGATATGTGGTTCACTCTTTCATCGTCTAGGCATAGTTATACAAAAAGGTGTAGGCACCCAGCTTGTTGCTCGGTTGCCTCCCACCGAAGTTGTTGTTGATGAATAATATATTTATAATAATAATAATAATAATTTTATAATAATACCAATAAACAAATAGATTTACTTTCCTTAAATACTCCACCATTCTCCCCTTTTCAGAAAAAATTCGCCCTCAAATTTTGCTGGTATAATTGCTCGCATTTATGATTTGCTTCATATAATCCTTCGGTAAATCCAAACTTTGCAAAGTTATTTTCGGACACAATAACACTTGCACTGAACTAATCGTACAAACTGTTTCGTGAAAATGATCAACATATGGGGGACGTACTAAAAACTTATCGTCAGGGTAAACATCATAGATTGGTGGTGAATTTCAATCCACGATAACTCAATTCCAGAAAAAGAAAAAATACCATCAAACCTTTGGATTTCAAGCTTTAATCCGGACTCCAATGAATCTCGCGGATGATGTGCAACTCCTTGAAATCCTTCCTCCTTGTCGCCAACGAGGTTTTTTTGTTCATCACCGGTCTCCTCCTCCAATCGTTGTAGGCTAGGACTATGACGGGGCTCTTGCTGATGATGCATTTCAGCCAGTTGGAGGGTGAGCGCCTTAACCTTCCGTTCTAGATTATCTATTACCACTTGCTCTTTCTCATCGTTGAGAGTGGCTCTTCGAACAACACCATAATTTCTTCCTCGAAACATGATGGAGGAGCGTTGCCTATCTCTGAACCAACTGATGCAGGACGGAAGCGTTGAATAAAAATAATATCTAAAACTACATGTTTCCGAGATACCACTCTCAAGGAAAACACTACTTTTTCAATTCATTCAAGAGTGTTTAGTATTAAAACAAAGATCTCTTTATATAGATAACTCTTCACATATTTCTTAAACTATCAAAATACTTATTACCTAAAATAAGAGATATTTCTAAACTAATAAATCCCTACATAAATAATTATATTACAAAAATATTCTTAATAAATGAAAATAACTTAATTAATTATAATATTATTTTCTAAATAATAATAATAAATAAGATAATAATACCAATAAACAAATAGATTTCCTTTCCTTAAATACTCCACCAGTTATCAAATTATACATTTATACTAATCAACAACCTAAACACCCAATCACATCTCTCACACCACGTCGAGAGTTGCAAAAACCTCCCCTCCCATTGGCCGGTGAACGAAACTCTCGCTCCTGATTGGCCGAAATCAAAGTTAGCCCCCTTACATTTCGTGGCCGTTAATTTTTAATAGAATTGGCTCGATCTGATGCTCCATATTGATCGAACGTGTTGGGATTTTCTTACACCGCGTTTACATGATTTTAATAAAATCCATGCCTTTGGATTAGCTGTAAATAAAATGCCAGATATAGCGTATGCTAAAAAAATCCGTGAAAATCTTTTGGGAAAAAAAAACGAATTCCATTAAAAGTAAATCTTTTAAAACATAAATTTGTAAAAAATATAAATAAAGTGTAATACGTTTATACGGAAATATTATTAAGTCTAATATTAGATTTTTTACTTTATTTACAATTCCTGCTAGATATATTTTAGGGAGCAAATCTAGGAACTACTGAACAAATCATTAAATCAAAATTTTAATTCCTGTTTTTCCATCTCTATTATGACTAAGAATAGTTTTATTTTGTTTTATTTCCCTTCATGTATTTTTTTATTCTCTTCCTGTTCGAGATATATTAAAACAACATCTTACTCTAAATTTAGCAATTGATTCATTGGCAAGTTATGGCAAATTACCGATTGTAAGCCTAATATTACATAGTAAGTATTTAGCTAATTTTAAGAGTCCTATATTTGTTTCTTAGCATAAGTTCCTTAATTACCATGTATATGGTGAATTTCTTCTTATACGCACGACCACATTTTTTATATAATTAAGACAGAGCATCGTGATCTAATTGTCTATATGTAAAGAGGTCAGTTTGTGGTTAATCGAACATCATCCTTCTCTTGCCTGTATCGCTCATGATTATTTTGTTTTGATCTTTTGCTACATCCTAGAGGACCGATCAATAATTTCATCTCTAATGGAGAAGCCTGCCAGGTTAAAGGGGTGTTCTTTTCTCGCTTTCTTTGAAATTTTTTTGGTCTACTTTATTTGGTTATCATCCTGTTTTTTTATTATCATATATTATCCTGTAATGGTTTCTCAATTGGAATCAGAAAGAAATTAGGGTTTGCTTCTTCTAATTTACTGCTCAATATTATTATGTTTTGATTATACTTCTTTTGGGATTTTGTGGGTGAGGGTTTCTAAACATCAGCAGGTATAATTAGGGGTTTCATTTTTGTTTTTTGGTTATTTGTAGGTCCTAACCAAACATATATGTGTGCAGCTGTCAAAAAGGACGACAAACATGGTTGTTTTGTCAATGTTTCATTCATATTATAGTGCAAATGTATATATTTTATAGATGGTTTACGTTACTTTACGTCTGAAATGTTGTTGAATTAGATTTACAGGTTACATTCTACCTCGATCAGAATCAGAATATTGGATTCCATATCTATTAAGGTCTAGTAAATGAAAATGCCCAATACTAAAACTAAAAAAGAGAAGGTTGGTCTGGGAGTATTCTACACACAAAAAATAAGTGGACATTGGATGGGGAGACAAAAAAAAAAGCTGACGTCATCAGTTTCTGTTACAAATGCTTTTTTGCATATGTGAAACTTGCAAAAAGGGTTCTGAAGACTGAGTCTCCTATTATCTTAAGGTACCTCCCATTGTGTGTATTTCTTATGGAACCTCACATAAGTTTTATGCATTGTATTATTTTGGTGATCGCAGATTGAGTAACCTAAAATTGAAGTCCTTGAGAATCCACGAGATCGTTTTATGTCAATCTTTTGTGCAGGTAATTTTCTGCATCTCCTTATATTGTTTTCGCTATTTTGTTGATGCATCACATACCATTTTTCATACAATTTTCATGCAATGGTTGAAGTATTTGTTATTCATTTACTATGGGTTCCGACTTCTACTGGAAGTAGAACATTTAAGTAGATGAATTATACGTTTGTCAAAGCCATTAGGCCCATTACGGATCTTTGAACTTTAAGAGTTCACCAATTTTCGATACAATAAACTTTGAAGGTGGACTACAAGAAGTTTGGATTTTACTTGCCATGCCTCTATCTTATCGATTATTTATGTCCTCTTAGGAGACTCAAAGTCTATGATCTTTAGTAGAATAGCCTCATTAATCCACATTTTAGATATTTAATCTTATGGATTAAGAGCAAGGCAAATAGTTTCCATTGATTCATCACTTTTTACATACTCAAGTAGCCTAATGTGGATTTATACAATTTTCCAAATGCGTATTCAATACAGATATATCAATAGCATAGTTTTACTAACAACACCATTGCATTCACATTGTACTTATGCGGAGGGAATACTACGGTTACTACGTTTGGTGAGTGCATTGCTATTATAAAAACTGAACAATTTAAGTCTATCCGTAAATTGGTGAGTACTACACTAATGTAAAAAATTGGTTGCATTATTATTTTAGTGCACCGGGGGCATACTATGGTTACTACAGAAATCTTGAGTCTAAAAAAAAAAAAAAAAAGAGCATTTTTTTGGAAACTCAGTATTATAATAAAAATTTAAGTTTAGTTATATAGATATTTTGACTACACACACTGCACCAGGGCGAGGAATTTCATAAAATCAGTACAAATGTTGGTGCTGTTTTCATTTCGAACCCATTTCGTAGTTACCAAAATTTGATTGTTAGGTATGTTGGAATAGTCTGTCACTGCTTGATTGCTATGCATCGACATAATATAAACCGAGGCCATATAGTTGGAATTTGAAGAATTGAAGGAATCTGAGTACTGCATAAAAATTACAGTTGGAAGAGATTCTAAGTTCTAACTTTTCACCAGATATAGTTGTTTTCACCATAAATGTATTACAAGTTATTGTCAATTCCAATAAGACTGAGTATCATAATGTGGAAATTATAACTTCCTGAAATTGAAAAGAAAACGAATGTTCCGGCTAATTTTTCAAAGACAAACTGCAACAACGACTTTAGAAGTTGAAAATGTAAAAACGCCACCAACAATGTGTTCAAAGTGTTTTTCTGCATATCAAAAACTAGCTCGACTCTTGCCTCAAAAAACACAGAACTTAAGTATTTGAATTGTTCAGGAGATACCTTCCTTTTGAGTTGTTATAGGGAAGTATCTTAAACTGGCGTGCCAAAGAGTATTTGTTTATCTTGCATTATTCATCGGGTTTAGCCCTGTTTCGGTTCTATGTGCATTGATAAACGATGGTTCTGTGGCAAGAGTACCATTGTTTAGCGACTTCTTAACAGAGGAAATTATATAAATTGTTATTATGATCAGGTATATCATCTCCTTTTATTTGTCTGACTCTATTTGATTCGCATCCTTATTGATCAAATTTATGTTAAAGCTTTTAAGGATTTATATGTTCTTTAAAGTTTCTTTGTTTTTCATCAAACACTGAAATTATATCGTTCTTCTTTGATTTGTTTCATTCAGGTTTATATTGATTCACGGGGTAGTCATGGATCGATGGGTCATTTTTCCTATTCATTTGATGGTTTTATTATGGACAACATCTAGTAGAGTAAATACGGTCCAGGGTACCCGCAGTCCGATACTATTTATTTTATATGCAAATATCATTGGAGGCTTTAGTGTCGAGAATAGTAGTTGGAGATCAAGAAATTCCTACAGTAATTGATGCTCGGACTCGGAGATATATGTTTCTTCCTTAGCACAGTTTCCCATAGTATAAATTTGGGAGAAATGTGTGAATGAATGAAATTCGTGATTTTTTTTTGCTTTAGCATATCAATTTTTTTTGTCCAAATCGATACATGGACTGTTTAGTCAGTCCTGATTCTGATTGTAAGTTTCTATTTGGTTTAGAATTTGATTTTTGTAGTTTCGATTTTCATACCATCAATAGATTGTTCGAGGTGCAGTTGGTTTTGCACAACTGATTGAATGTAAAATTAGCGAAAGTAGCTTTACATAATTCAATTTTTTATATTTTGTTTTCGCAGAGACGTGCTTTCATTGAATTGAACTTATCAACCTTTCCAGAATTACTTGATTTAATGGGAATTCGATCAGTCAAGCTTATCTGAAATTTTGCTTATGAATATTTACTACGATTTCTTTCTTAAGAATAAAGAGCCGTGATTGAAAACAAAAATTTGCTGATTTTGCTGAAGCGGCCTTCCAGATATGGTGCACCTTATGATACAGTGGGTATGGAGGTGGTGATAGTATTGGAGGTGCGGGCAGTCCCAGGGATTTCTGCATAGTGGTGCTATATCCTATAGGGTTCCGTAAGAATATATAATTCTGTCTGATAACCCAATTCATTTTGAACTGCAGTGGATGTTGATTGCTAATCAGATCAAGAGCATTCTCAAATTAGTCTTAAGTTTTATTTCGTGCAGGAAACACTAAGTAGTGGTGGGACAACACTTTCTATCAAGGCACATGGGAAATGGAGATAGAATTGAGAAGCGGTTCGACGATTGCATTTCCTTTATACTAAGAGTATTCTTCTATTTTTATTTGCTTCAAATATCTCTGACAATTCTGTCTTACTTGCATGCATAGAAGCTAAGAGTACCCTAAATATTTTGACTTTATATATAATATATAGCAATGATGTGATTATCTTGATGTTAGTACTATCCCTCAATCTAGCTAATCCTTTACATAATGCTTATTAGAAAAGCTTTTGATTTGTATTTTGTCTTGCTTCTCTAATTTGTGGTATTAAATATATGTTCTCTATTATGCGAATGGAGAAGTATTTTCTCTATTATGTGATATGTGCTTCTTTCCCGCCAGTAATTGTGAGATTTCTGGACAAAAACTTTAGTTGAGTGGAAGGATTCTGCACATCTAGCCAGAGTCAGGAGGCTTACAGCCTAAAATTGTTGCTTTTTACAATGACGTGGCAGAGCATGCTTTATCTCTTTCCTTGCTTATATACTAAGTACAGAAGACGCTTCGGGTAGAGTTTAGTATTAATGAGCTATTCTATAAAAGTGAGGCTTAGTTTTGGGTGTTCTTAATATATTTTGTTTTGGTTCTTAAATGGGAAGTTGGTATTAATTTTTTTTTTCAGTTTGAAATTATCCCACGGGGTTCAAATTCAAGTATGAGCTGGAAAACTCTCTTCACTTCTATCACGTTTCATTTTCATTTCTAGGTTTAGGTTGGATGTTAGTACTAGTAGTCATCAATTGCAGTTGCTTTCACTCGAATTGTTTGCCTAAATGAACTTAAAATTATGGATTGACTTGGTTAATGCACTTTTGAACTTTGTAGTATGTAGAGACACCAAGGTGCGATTACAAGAAAAATTGGTTCGTATAATCTTTTTTGTTCTAATCTTCTTCATAAAGTAAAATTTATATTTATACATGTCTTAGCTAATGCTATGAACATTGGGGTTGGACAGCTATCGAAATGTTTGACTAGATTGGTTCCATATAGTCATTTGAATGCAGCGGGATTAGATATTGTGGACGCTTAGATAACTTCGTGGTGTGGTATGATGTTGAAGGTCAATTGATGTAATTCAAATTTTGTATTGAGCTAATGGTGTAATTTAAATTTTGTTTTCCATTTTAAATTTTAAATTAATGGTACAGGTGTTATGTAGGGAGGAGATTCATCGTTTTTCCTTCCGGTGCTCAGGGCAGTATTAGTGATAGGTGTCTAAAACACCTTGATATTTATCTATTGTTTATGCTTTCTTCGCTATGTTTTCTTGTAAAATATGTATCTTATGTATGCTTTTGAGTGTTTAGGTATTTTGGAGTCATTTGGAACAAAAGAATAAGAAACGTCGCTTAAAAGGATAAAAGGTGCAAATGCTGTTGGAGGTGGATTATTTCTCATTATTTGCTTTTATTTCTTCGTCTCTGTCTGAAAAGTATGTCGGCTTTAGTGATGCAAATTTCTGTCTGAAAAGCACGACAACTTTAGTGATGAAGGGAAATTGAAGAGAAGAAGTAGATTTGAGAAGTAATAGACGGCTGCTGTTGGTGGAAGAATTCGAAGAAGAGCAAAAGCGTCAATTCTCATGTGCAACTACTATTGAGAGCGGAGCCGGGCCTAGCCAGCGATAGGAGACAACCACTGCAACTTAGTCTAGAGAAGCAAGGGACGAACAACCGTGGTGGCTCGTATCAACTCTTAGGATGCCTAGAGTCATCTGGGTATACCTTACCTACTCACCCTGGGTGGATATATCACTACGCCAAAATGGGATATATTTGACGGGGCCTTCTCCCACTTTGACAAAGAAGTCCTCGTCGTGTCATTTTTGATAGGCCATTGCTATCAACTTCCTAAAATATAGACGGGTTCTATTTTTGACGGGCTTAGTATTTTGGTAATATTTACAAACTTAGAAGGTAATTTAGTAAGAGATTTCGATCTTAGGCAGTATCTTCCCAAAACAATTCTCTTCCTCCGTTGAAACCAACATCTCTCTTCCTCCATTAACAGATCTAACTCTCATCCTCCATCGAAACTATCATTTCATTTTTGTGTGTACCAATTACTGTAATATATAGAAATTGAAGTTAAGAAATCTAATTTCAGAAATTGTTAGGGTTTCGATTCTAGTGACAGGTTCAATTTTTTCAGTTTTCCGAAATGATTAGATCACGATTATAGAATTTGATGGAGATTGTTTTGGGTAATAGGTATCCACTAATGAAAGTGGTAGAAGAAGATGAGATTGTTGTTTATGTTCTATAAACCTTTGTCAAGGTAAATCGAAAATCCTAAATTTGTTTTTCGTCTTTACTTGTTTGATTTCAAATCTGTAGATCTATTTGTAGGGAGAAATTCTTATTGGATATCACATTACAAATGAATTCTTATCAACCTAAAATTGATCAGTTTGATCTCTGTTTTTGAAGAAGAAACGATCATCAAAGATGAATCAGAGACTTAATCTCGACAATTTCATCTTTGAATCAATGAAAACAAGATAAGTTTCCTTGATTGTTTAACTCTTATCCACTGATTTTGAGATAAATTTTTTTATCATACTGAACATTAGGAAAAAATCTTATTAACCAAAATTCTTGTTTAGCATTCACAGGGTAATCTAAAATCGAATGATGTATTAAATGCTTTTAGTCTGGTGTATGAGCCTTTTTCTAACAAATCAAAAGCTCAAATTGGATATGAATCAGCTTTTGTTGATGATTGTCTCTTTTTCTAGTAGGAAGCTTTGTTCTGGTTGATGAAAGAGGGATAAAGGAAGCTATTGAGGCTGGTAGTAGTCAGGTAGCTTCGTTTGTACAAACAAGTTCTTTTACTACATAAATTTACAGAATGGTAGTTATTGCTTAACATATTCGATTACAGTGGAAGAAGGAACTAGTTATACAATTTTAACAGAACTCAAAAGAGGCGTTTATGGAGGGTTAGTGATTGAGTTCCATTTAGTTGATTTCCATGATGAGTTAGAGTTGTGATTAGATTTAGTCTAGGCGTTATAAAAACATTTACGAGTAAACTTTTTAGATAATAGGTTATTGGTTCGAAACATATATATTCAGATTGTGTCTATGTTTTGTGGTCATGTGGTTTTCTCAACAATAATAAGGTTGCTTTAGACTAATTCAATGTGTTTAGTAACGAAAGCGTATATGTCTGCTTTCTGATGTTCCTTTATGCCCACTTGAATTATATCTCGCAAATGTTGGTTGAATTGTTGAGCGAGTCATGTTATTTTATCACAATTGTTATCAACTATCGTTGTTGGTTGAGTCTCACATGTTGACGGACAACGTTGCTTTGTTATCCTCGTAAACTGTAAGTACTATCTTGGAACTTGTAATAGATTGTTTTGATTCTTAAACAATTGATGTTTCGTGGAAATATTTTATTGTTTCGATATATTTTACAAGATGTTTCGTGTTCAATATTTTCAAGCACTCTCATGACCTAGTTTATTGATATGAGATTGAGGACCAGTGCACTCATCCAACACTTAATCATTGCCGAATCTCTCGTCTATGAGGTGAGAGTATTTTCGATGCTTATACTTTTTTGAATCATATGAAATATTATTAGATATTTTTTCATTGAGAAGTTATGCCAGACACAAGGGTTCTGGTTACTTTATGTTACACCACATAAGATGATGTAGGATTTATCTCATCCATATGATTTTCTTTCATAAGGAAGCTGGCATTCCAAAACGAATAATCGAAATCCAGTATATTTCTTAAAATTGTAAGTTGATGCTTTTTTGATACTTTGTACTGTTAGGATCATCATGTGGAAGACATGGGTGTTAGTCCACTGGAAATGGGTTCCTTATTTGGACATGGGTGCTGGTCATTTTCAGGTACATGTGGCAACATCGGTGTTGGCCCACGGGAATTGCGAGTTAATCTGCACTCTTTTACTACTGTTACTGAAACCTTACATCAAAACTAGATGTTATAGCTATTATCTTTGTTACTTGTCAGCAAAAGATAATCTAGTATCTTGGTGAAAATGTTCTCACTGATGACATTAATATATTCAAATCTTAATGGCTTATCCCCATTATGTCATACTTATGCAGGGAAGTTTTACAGGGGCAAGGATGTTCTTGTCTGGTTCTAGTCTTCAAACTGAAGGTACTATCTGTAATTTGGTAACTTTTCTTTCTGATGAACTTCTTTTACCTGGGAACTAATATGGGGATCAATCGAGCAATTCACTTAATTTCATATACATTTATCGAGCTTAATTATGAATGTTGTAGTTCAGTGGACTTTCGATGTTGGCTTGCAGATGGAACTAGGTAGCAAAATTGAACAAGCACCTCCATCGTCAGTACTCTGTCCAGGACATGGAAGGTTTCTAGTTCCTTATTATCTTAGTTGCACCTTGTCCGGTAATTTCCCCTCGCTATTTAGTCTTATGCTGCGCTTTGATGGATGAAGATGGAAAGCGTGGTGGTGTTCTGGTGGGGCAGGTGATCAATTGGCCGAAACAGCCAAGCTTTTTTTTGCAATAGACTAGGTTTTTCTGTTTTTTTTTTTTTTTGTTTTTTATTTTCTATTTGTTTGTTTTAATTGGACAAAGAATTCACCTGGGTTTGAAATTTATCAATATATGTCAAAAAAAAAAAATTAAGTTAAAAATGTTTCTTGATGTTACTTCTATTTACAAATTAAGCAACAGAAAAACTCTATTTATATAATTATTAAAAATATTGTATTGGATGCAATTGAATATTGGAATTACTGACGAGTACTGCCCGTCAAAAATTATTGACAGGTAAAGCCTGTTGCTTATTATTGATAATTATTGACAGTAGGCTACCATCAATTAGCGTTTTTGACACCTAAATATGCGACAGGCCCTTCGACGGCCAGGAACTGTCAATAATTCTTATTAACGACAGATGTGGCCCGTCAAAAAAAGCTGATTTCTGGCGTAGTGTATCCACTCCCATTCCTACAGAAACCTAAAAATCCAATCCATTTCCTAATCATTGGATTGTCTCTCTTTCATTTCACTTGAAATCAAGAGAGGGAAGGCGGCACCATTATTACTCAGAGAAGGGAGAAGAAAGCGATGATGAAGATGAAGCTGGTTCTTAACCGCAATTGAGCAGTGATGGATGATGCTGGTCGATTAACGATGGGTTTGCTTCTGATCTAGAAACTAGGGTTTTTGTAGTAATTTTGAGATGAAATAGAGATGGGGTTACTGTTGTCGGAAGAAATGGTTAATTAAGAGTCTCAGACAAGGAATTACAGATCTAATGTAACTGTAGATGTTGAATGAAGAACAAGAAGATAATTTCTGCTACGAGGGTTTATTCAGCTGAGAAGAGGATGCAGAAATTGGAGCAGTTGTTAAATGCTTAGGGCCCTTAAAAGATGAATATGGTTTGATTTCGATTTTGGGTTTGATTGTGATGAAATCAAGGAGGATAATTAGGGTATGAGTCTGCTGGTGAAGCTGATGAAGAGTTAGGGTTAGTATGAAGATAAAGCTGCAGTTAGAGACAGAGAAGCTGAGAAAGATACTGAAATGCTGTGGGGTTGCTATTTACTGTACTTGATAAGATGTGTTTAGATGAATGTCTTAGGACAGTCCTGCAGATTACAGTGTCTTTGGTTGGTTTGTAGGTGTAGCTGGATCTGAAATGGGTCTGGTGTTGGTTTTGAAGCTGGCTCAAGCAATTACAGATTGGAGGCATGGAATTTGAAGGCTGCAATGGGCCGAGAGCTTGTGATGGTTGCAGTGAAGGAAAAGAAGGCCTGAATTGGTGATGGAAGACATGGGAGGAGCTGAATGAATGATATAGATGTATGTTTACAGGGTAGGTTTGAGACAATGATTGAAGTTGTTTGATGGCTTAGCTGAACTGAGACAATTGAGCTGAGATAAAGAAGAAATTGCACTTAGAAGAGATGGTTATGAAGCTACTGCCGGTTTGGAGTGAACGTTTTACATGGAATGATGTAGTGCTATGTTATAGATGAGTTGGTGACTGAGATTGGTGGAGAACTACCATGAAGAATTTGAGCTGAGCTGCTGCTACAGAATGAGCTTAGATGAATGTTAGGTTGCTGCTGCAATGGAGGAAAATGATGATGCTTCATCTCGGATGGTGTTGATAACAAGACAGGTGGTGGTAAATTGAAGTCATTGTTGACGAGCAATTAGATGATTAATGGCCGAAAACGTGGTTGTATAAACATGAAGTGAGCTAATTTCCAGCTGAAGTTACCAGCAAATATGAGCTACAGTTGCAGCTGGTGTTGGCTGCAAGAGTATTTTCTGTGGTCGATCTGTGCATTGCAGGGATGTAGCTAAAGTTGAAGTGCTGAGATAGAATGATTTAATGGGTTGTATGAAATGTAAGAATGAACACAGGCCAGGAAAGGGGGTATAATGGAATACTGAAATGGATGTGATAGCTGCTGATAGCTTGAGATAGGTGTTGTTGTTTCAGGTAGTGGTTATTTGCATCGGAAGGAGTTGCGGCAGGAGCGGTGGATTGAACCTAGAGTTTGATTACGATCTTTTGCCGCAATGCGAGACAAGGGCAATTACAGCTGGTGGTGTTTACGAAGCTGATGTGAATCTGACATTGGTGGATGAGCTGATGGTATTGAAGAGATGATGAAGCTGCAAAAGAAGCTACAGTTTGGAGAGATTGCACCACAGAACCCATCATGGTTGGAGCTGAAGCAGTAATGCATCACTGTGGCGCGACATTTGTTTGGCCTGTGCAAATCAAAGCAACTCAGCTCAGTCAGGCTAGTTAGACTCTTAGAATTTTCAGTGGCAAGTTTAGTTGTTATTTTTATTCTTAGTTGTTACTTTTGCTTTTATTTTCAATTTTCAGTTTACTTATTCAACCTCTTAGAATCTGATTTTCAGGTACTATTTCTTTGGTGAATGCGTGGAGAGGGCAGACCAAGTCCAATTAGTATACGTCTTCTTTCGGGCACTTTACTTAAAGACTTCATTCGAGCAGTGAACACTCCACTTCCTCCTAGTTCTTCACCTAACGAATTCTCGGATTCAGACAAAGAGGAAGATAACACAATGGGAGGTCGACCACCTTCTCCAAGAACACTCAAGGAGCTCACTTCTCCAAACATTGACCAACAACCTTTATGTATTCAGCTGAATGGAACCATTGAGTTGAAGCCGCAATTGATTCACTTGTTGCCCAAATTCAGAGGTTTAGCGGGAGAGGATCCTAATCGTCACTTACAACAATTTTATCATGTTGTGACTAGTTTGAAGAAAGCAACTGCAGATTCCGATATGGCTATGATGACAACTTTTCCTTTCTCCCTTATAGATGCCGCAGGAGAGTGGTTCTTTTGCTTACCCTCTGGAAGTATAACCACATGGAATGGAATGAAGAAGTTGTTCCTTGAGAAGTATTTTCCGGCATCAACAGCATTTGTGATTTGCAAGGATATTTGTGGTACTAGACAAGTATCGGGAGAGACTCTCTATGAGTATTGGGAGCGCTACAAGAAGCTTTTAGCTAGCTGTCCACACCACCAAATCAGCGATCAACTTGTGATTCAATATTTCTATGAGGGGTTGCTTTCTAATGATAAAAATTTGATCGATGCCGCAAGTGGTGGTGCACTTACCAACAAGACCATTGTGGAAGCTACAAGTTTGTTGGAGAATATGGCTGAGAACACTCAACAATTCTACACTCGAGGTGAACCAATGGTAAGGAAAGTGAATGAAGTTGGTGATTCTTCACATTTGGAACATAGAATAGGTAATATGGAGAGGATGATGCAGAAAATAGCAGTTGCCGTCATACCATCATCATACACCGAAGATGTTGAGCAAGCAAGTGCCATGTACCAAAATCAGCAAAGACCAAGATATGATCCATACTCTAGCACATACAATCCGGGTTGGCGAGATCATCCCAATTTCAACTATGCCAACAAGCAAGCTGCAGTTTCCAATCCGCCTTTCAATCAACAAGTTGGATATCAATTCTTGCAAAAGACACGTCAAGAAACTCAAGGCACGAGTATATATGACAAGTTGAATCTTATTATCAACACAATGGCGCAAGATAAGCAAAACATTCTCAAAGACAATGGCGCAAGATAAACAAAAGGCAGAGATGGATATGAAGGACATGCGAACACAAATGGGTCAACTAGCTACTACTGTGAGCAAATTGGAAGCACAAGCAGCAGGAAAAATTCCTTCACAACTGCTAAATCATAGATAGAATGATCATGCTATTGAGCTACGAAGTGGGAAGCAAGTAGAGAAGCCGGCAACATCACCGGTATCCCATGAACCTGATTTGAAGAAAGAAGAGGGTGAAATAGCCCCTAAAAAGGCTGACCCGGTAACAAATTCTAACTCTAAAACTCGTGTTTTTACTTATGCTACTCCTCCGCCTTTTCCTAGTAGGTTTGCAAAGTCGAACAAGGAGACATTATACCAAGAGATTTGGGAGATCTTTAAGAAGATTGAAGTGAACATTCCACTCATTGAGGCGATAAGGCAGGTTCCTCGCTATGCAAAGTTCTTGAAGGAATTGTGCACTAACAAGCACAAGTTGACCGGTATTGAGGTAATGAGCGTGGGGGAAAATGCTTCGGCATATCTTCAAAAGAAACTCCCACCTAAGTTGACAGATCCCGAGTAGTTTCACCATACCATGTACTATTGGTAAAATCGATTTGAACGTGCTTTGCTAGATTTAGGAGCATCCATTAATGTCATGCCCTCTTCCGTTTATGAATCCTTGAAACTTGGTCCTCTTAAGAATACCGGTATTGTTATACAACTTGCTGATAGATCTAATACTTACCCGAAAGGGATCATTGAAGATGTTTTGGTGCAGGTTAATCAACTCATTTTTCCGGCGGATTTCTATGTTCTTGACATGATGGATGAAGATTCACCATCGTCTACTCCCTTGTTGTTGGGTAGATCATTCATGAGAACCGTAAGAACAAAGATAGATATTTTTAAAGGCGCCTTAACCGTGGAATTTGATGATGAGATCATAAGTTTCAATATCTTTGAGGCTATGAGATATCCTAGTGATGTGCATTCATGTTTTTCTATTGATATTATTGATTCTCTAGCTCAACAGATTTTTGAATTGAATGGTGATGATGCTTTAGAAAACACCATAGTGGAAGGTTTAGGTTATGGAAAATACAAAGACCTTGAAAGTGAATTGTCTATTTGTGATGAGCTTAAATAGGCTGTTTTAGCTCTTAACTCATTAAAAGAAGTTCCACAAAAGTATAATGCATCTTATGTTTCTTTGTCGCTTACTAATGAGAAACTTTTACCATCGATTGTGCAGGCACCTAATCTTGAGTTGAAACCTCTTCCGGATCACCTCAAGTACATATATTTAGGTGATAAGGAAGAGTTGCCGGTGATCATTGCCAAAAACCTACCAAGGTGCAAGAGGAGAAACTTGTTCGAGTGTTAAGAGAGTACAAGTCTGCCATTGGGTGGACCATTGTCGATATCAAAGGAATCGTCCCTTCCACATGTATGCACCGAATACTTCTTGAGGAGGGGGCAAAACCAACAATAGAAGCTCAACGTCGCTTGAACCCTCCGATGATGGAAGTAGACAAGAAAGAAATCCTGAAGTTGTTGGATGTAGGGGTTATCTATCCCATATCCGATAGCAAATGGATGAGCCCGGTTCAAGTCATTCCAAAGAAATCCGGAATCACGGTGGTGAAAAACGAAGATAATGACTTGGTTACAACTAGAATCCAGATCGGTTGGAGAGTTTGCATTGACTACCGAAAGCTCAACTCTACCACCCGAAAGGACCATTTTCCCTTACCATTCATTGATCAAATACTTGAAACTTTTGCAGAAAGATGTGGTCTTTGATTGTGACAAGGAATGCAAGGAAGCTTTTGACACCTTGAAAGAGTTGTTGACTACCGCACCAATCATCAAACCACCGTACTGGAGCAAGCCATTTGAGTTGATGTGCGATGCAAGTGATTATGCCGTTGGAGCCGTGTTGGGACAGCGAGATGGTAAAGTTCCATATGACATTTATTATGCTTCTAGAACTCTCAACGGTGCACAAATCAACTACTCCACTACTGAAAAGGAGCTCTTGGCCATAGTATTTGCACTAGAGAAGTTTAGATCTTACTTGGTGGGTACAAAGGTGGTGGTTTTCTCTGACCATGCTGCACTTCGATACTTGCTCACAAAGAAGGATGCTAAGCCAAGGCTCATAAGGTGGATTCTTCTTCTTCAAGAGTTCAACTTGAAAATCAAGGACAAGAAGGGCAGTGAGAATACTGTAGCGGATCATTTAAGCAGATTGGTTGTGTCCGAAGAAGCGATTCCTTTGCATGATAGCTTCCAGGATGAGCAACTCTTTGCGGTTGTTGGCACAACTCCATGGTACGTTGATATTGTTAACTTCTTGATGACGGGACAACTACCTAGTTCCATGTCTACATTTCAAAAACACAAGCTCAAGAAGATTGCCAAGCAATATATATGGGATGAACCTTATTTGTGGAAGCATTGCTCCGATCAAATGATACGCAGGTGCGTACTCGAATCCGAGTTCCAATCAATTCTGAATTTTTGTCACTCATATGCTTGTGGTGGCCATTTCGAGCCAAGAGGACAGCCCTCAAGGTTCTCGAAAGTGGTTTTTATTGGCCTACATTGTTTAAGGATGCATATTTATTTTGCAAGGCTTGTGATATGTGTCAAAGGATAGGCAATCTAGGTGCTAGAAACCAAATGCCTTAAATACCAATTCTCGCTGTTGAGATTTTTGATGTTTGGGGTATCGATTTTATGGGGCCTTTTGTGAATTCAAATGGGAAATTTTATATACTTCTTGCTGTAGATTATGTTTCTAAGTGGGTGGAAGCTAAAGCCATCCCTACTAATGATTCTCAAGTTGTTTGTGAGTTTGTGAAGGAACATATCTTTTCTAGATTTGGTACACCTCGAGTGGTGATTAGTGATGGAGGGTCGCACTTCAAGAGATCCTTTCACGCTCTTCTAAAGAAGTATAATATTTCTCATAAAGTTGGCACACCGTATCATCCACAAACGAGTGGTCAAGCTGAAATTTCCAATCGGGAGATTAAGTCCATCTTAGAGAAGACGGTGAACGTCACAAGGAAGGATTGGAGTTATAGACTCAATGACGCTTTATGGGAGTATAGGACAACTTACAAGACACCCATCGGTATGTATCCTTTTAGGCTTGTCTATGGTAAACCTTTCCATCTTCCCGTCGAACTTGAACACAAAGCTTATTGGGCTATCAAGGTATGTAATATGGAATTAGATGCAGCTGGTGAACATAGGAAACTTCAACTCAACGAGTTAGAAGAGATACGTAATGATGCATATGAAAGTTCACGCATTTACAAAGAAAAGACCAAGGCTTTCCATGATAAAATGATTTCCCAAAAGAGTTTTGAAGTAGGGCGAGAAAGTTCTTTTATTCCATTCTCGTCTTAAATTGTTTCCGGGTAAACTTAGGTCCAGATGGATTGGACCATTTGTTGTTACTGATGTGTTTGCGCATGGTGCAGTTGAAATCATTAGTCCCAAAACAGGGTTGGTTTCCAAGGTCAACGGCCATCGTTTGAAACCATACTATGAGCAATTTGTGACGGAAAATCAGGATATGGTCACATTGAGTGATCCACTCCCTCTGGAGGAGTAATTGGAGCTGAAAGTCGGGCTGAAGACTTTAAACCAAGCGCTAAGTGGGAGGCAACCCACCGGTTTTGTATCGTTATCTTTATCTTTTTATTTTAAGCATTTTATTTTTTATTTTCTTGTTTTGCATATCATTTGCGGAATTTCCCACCTTGAACTTTACTTTGAATGACTAAATTTTACATTGAGGACAATGTAAATTTTAAGTGTGGGGGAGCATTTATATGTTTTTAGAGTTTGATGCCTTTAGTTAGAAAAAACAAAAGAAAAAAATTGCTTTTTAAACTCCGAAATCTAGGGACTTGTGCCTTTAGGATGACACTACCAATATAAGTGGATGGAACCATCTTGATTGCAGGAGTTGAGGAACCTATTAACTAAAAGGACGAATAGAGCTCATGTGTTAGAAATAATATGATAGTTGTTACCATATCTCGGAATGTTATTACTGCTAGGATGAAATAGAGTGATTGAGTTGGTGGGTCACTAACATCGAATTGTTATTACTGCTAGGATGAAATAGAGTGATTGAGTTGGTTAAAAAAAAAAAAAAGTTGACCAGACCAATTAGACCAACCGGAGTATATATGAAAAAATAAAAAAAGATTGACACTTTGATGCAATATGTGTGTGTGTTCTCCCTGTCTCCGTCGCCTAAACAAGCGTGGAATGCAGGATCCAAGGAAATTATCATGTAATCTGCTGACAAGAAGCATGCGCTTGGATCAAAAGATCTAATCATGTTGTCAAATCAAAAAAAAAAGTTTATTATTGTTCAATTAATAAATCGACCGCTGGTTCCCTTGTATTTGCCAGTCGAGTTGATCTAGAATTAGGATTATCAACCACTGGTTCCCTTGTATATGCCAGTTAAATTGATATGAGATTTCAGACTAGTATCTCAATCCATTAGGATTCATAGGTTCATCTTGGCAGTGACCTTCAGACAGATATGGGAAACACCGTTCACTTTAGTCAACATCGCAACCATCTATTTCTATGTTCATCTTCTTAATCTATCCATGTGTGATTGTGGTTAGTTAGATTCCGAGTATTGTGGTTTGTTCGACTTTATGAGTAGAGCTTTATTTACATATATATTAATTTGGAATCGCATCAAGGTACCTCCTCCAGTAGTCATTTTGGATTCATTCATAGACTCTTCACAGGTAGTTGGAATTTGGAGTAAAAGGTTTTGTAGGTACACCTCTTGTAAACCTTGACGAGACTAAAACTCGTCCACTAGGGATACCTAAGGGTTCAAAGGCGTGTTATACGTGCTAAGTGTGACCGTAGCCTCGACGACACAGAGTTGTATGTATGTCTTAAAATTATTTTGTTTGATTTGCTCGAGGACTAGCAAAGTCTAAGTGTGGGGGGAATTTGATAGGTGTCTAAAACACCTTGATATTTATCTATTATTTATGCTTTCTTCTTTTCTTGTAAAATATGTATCTTATGTATGCTTTTGAGTGTTTAGGTATTTTGGAGTCATTTGGAACAAAAGAAGAAGAAACGTCGCTTAAAAGGATAAAAGGTGCAAATGCTGTTGGAGGTGGATTATTTCTCATTATTTGCTTTTATTCTTCGTCTCTGTCTGAAAAGTATGTCAGCTTTAGTGATGCAAATTGCTGTCTGAAAAGCACGACAACTTTAGTGATGAAGACAAATTGAAGAGAAGAAGTAGATTTGAGAAGTTATAAACGGATGTTGTTGGTGGAAGAATTCGAAGAAGAGCAAACGCGTCAATTCTCATGTGCAGCTACTATTGAGAGCGGAGCCGGGCCTAGCCATCGATAGGAGACAACCACTGCAGCTTAGTCTAGAGAAGCAAGGGACGAACAACTGTGGTGGTTCGTATCAACTCTTAGAGTGCCTAGAGTCATATGGGTATCCCTTACCTACTCACCCTGGGTGGCTATATCCACTCCCATTCCTACAGAAACCTAAAAATCCAATCCATTTCCTAATCATTGGATTGTCTCTCTTTCATTTCACCTGAAATCAAGAGAGGGAAGGCGGCACCATTATTACTCAGAGAAAGGAGAAGAAAGCGATGATGAAGATGAAGTTGGTTCTTAACCGCAATTGAGCAGTGATGGATGATGCTGGTCGATTAACGATGGGTTTGCTTCTGATCTAGAAACTAGGGTTTCTGTAGTAATTTTGAGATGAAATAGAGATGGGGTTACTGTTGTCGGAAGAAATGGTTAATTGAGAGTCTCAGACAAGGAATTACAGATCTAATGTAACTGTAGATGTTGAATGAAGAACAAGAAGATAGTTTCTGCTACTAGGGTTTATTCAGCTGAGAAGAGGATGCAGAAATTGGAGCAGTTGTTAAATGCTTAGGGCCCTTAAAAGATGAATATGGTTTGATTTCGATTTTGGGTTTGATTGTGATGAAATCAAGGAGGATAATTAGGGTATGAGTCTGCTGGTGAAGCTGATGAAGAGTTAGGGTTAGTATGAAGATAAAGCTGCAGTTAGAGACAGAGAAGCTGAGAAAGATACTGAAATGTTGTGGGGTTACTATTTACTGTACTTGAGAAGATGTGTTTAGATGAATGTCTTAGGACAGGTACAGATTACAGGTGCTGGTTCTGGTTTGTAGGTGTAGTTGGAGCTGATATGGGTCTGGTGTTGGTTTTGAAGCTGAACTGAAGCAATTACAGATTGGAGGCATGGAATTTGAAGCTGCAATGGAACTGAGAGCTTGTGATGGTTGCAGTGAAGGAAAAGAAGGCCTGAATTGGTGATGGAAGAAATGGAAGGAGTTGAATGAATGATATAAATGTATGTTTACAGGGTAGGTTTGAGACAATGATTGAAGCTGTTTGATGGCTTAGCTGAACTGAGACAATTGAGATGAGATAAAGAATAAATTGCACTTAGAAGAGATGGTTATGAAGCTACCGTCGGTCTGGAATGAACGTTTTACATGGAATGATGTGGTGCTATGTTACAGATGAGTTGGTGACTGAGATTGGTGGAGAACTTACATGAAGAATTTGAGCTGAGCTGCTGCTACAGAATGAGCTTAGATGAATGTTAGGTTGTTGCTGCAATGGAGGAAAATGATGATGCTTCAGTCTCAGATGGTGTTGATAACAAGACAGTGGTGGTAAATTGAAGCTGTTGTTGACTGAACAGGTAGATGATTAATGGCCAGAAACTGGTGGTTGTTTAGACATGAAGTGAGATAATTTCCAGCTGAAGTTACCAGCAAATATGAGCTACAGTTGCAGCTGGTGTTGGCTGCAAGAGTATTGTCTGTGGTCGAGCTGTGCATTGCAGGGATATAGATGAAGTTGAAGTGCTGAGATAGAATGATTTAATGGGTTGTATGAATTGTAAGAATGAACACAGGCCAGGAAAGGGGGAATAATGGAATACTGAAATGGATGTGATAGCTGCTGATAGCTTGAGATAGGTGTTGTTGTTTCAGGTAGTGGTTGTTTGCAGCAGCAAGGAGTTGCGGCAGGAGCAGTGGATTGAACCGGAGTTTGTTCTGATGCTGCAATGCAGACAAGGGCAGTTACAGCTGGTGGTGTTTATGAAGCTGTTGTGAATCTGACATTGGTGGATGAGCTGATGGTATTGAAGAGATGATGAAGCTGCAAGAGAAGCTACAGTTGGGAGAGATTGCACCACAGAACCCATCATGGTTGGAGCTGAAGCAGTAATGCATCACTGTGGCGCAACATTAGTTTGGCCTGTGCAAATCAAAGCAACTCAGCTCAGTCAGGCTAGTTAGACTCTGACTCGTTTCTGACTAGTGGCATCACTGAGTTGAGTTAGCTGATTCGGTCTGACTTTCCGAGTTGACGCGGTTGACTGAACTGTGACCGGTGATTGTTGACTTTTCTGATGACCTGAGCTACTTCCCGACAACTTTTCCGTCCAAGTTCCGGCTGCTTTTATGGACCTATGGCGACTACTTTTTGAGCATATTCTCTACATGGGTATTCGTATATATGGGCTTGGTGGACCTTTGAAGACTAGACCTAATTTTGGAACAAGAAGAGCTATAAAAGAGAAGTCTTTCTACAACTTGGAAGATCACGTATTCTACTTGGAGTTTTTGGGAGAGCGCCGCAGCTAGGGTTTGCTTTCGTATTTATTTTTTATCTTCTTTATTTCAATTATTATTGATGATGATTATGAGTAGCTAAAACAATCGTTGATTAAGGGTGATTTCAAAACCCGAAATATGAACCTATAATTGATATGCAATAGCTCGTTTTCTCACAAGTTTCGTTATTGTTTGATTTCTACCATGCTAATAATGTTTATGGATTATTTGTTGATTGTTTAAGTTCGAAATTAAATAGTTGATTCATAATCCTAATGCTAGTTTAGATTTTCTTCGACCCGTAATTGTCTAGAAATATAAACACAAGTAGCAATATATGGGTATTGATGATGGGACTTTGTTAAGTACCCATATGTAGAAATTGACACTAGTAGGTGATTCATGCTTTTGAATTCATCACTAGGAACAACTTTATCTCACAAAACTTAGAGCATTTGTTTAAGTCACACCTAGAGAGCGTACTTCTAGGAAACTTGGCAAGTAGAATCCGGTAGTCGAGTGCTTCCGTATCCGGTGAGCTTAGGAGATAATAACGGGATAGTTGAGCGTACTAATTATCCTAGGGTTGTTAGTAACAAGATAATGCGAAGAACGTGCTATATATAGATTTAGTTTATGTTTCGTGGTCGAGAATGATTCCTTAATCAATTCCATCTCATATTTGAATACAACTTTACAATTTTCAGAATTTCTATAACGAAACAAAGTTGCTAAGAATATTTGTATAACAACTTTTGCTCCATACCTCCCTTGGGACGAATCTGCTTTCATTATACTACTTGCTAGTGTAAAGAGAAGTAGAATATATTATTTATGAGTTTGACTCGTCAATTAGTGGGGTGATAGGTATTATAACTGATCTCAGGTATGTGCAGTTGTTACTACACTAAACTCCTTCCGGGGAAAATGCTTCTTTTTTTCTTCCTTTGTGAACAATTTGTATATCAAACTGTATGTCTTTGTACGAGTTTCTTCCTAATACCAAGACGAAATGTAGTAAAAGATTAAGAATATGTTTATTTTTTTGTGATATTAGAATTTTTGTAAGGGCAAGTTAGGGTAAGTGGTGGAGTTTAAGTCTCAGCTAGAGATGCAAATGACCTCGGCAACGCTTTAATAGACTCCTCAAATTTGTAATTATATGCTTTTCTATACGAGTCATATATAAGTTTAATAGATATAACTTTCATAGAGAAACATTTTGGTCTTTTGCTTTATCACTATCTTCTATGCATTAATTCGTTTGTGTTTTCATGGACTCTCAAGTGGTATGGATTCAGAAAGTTCTTCCATTCATTGCTCCATTTTCTATTGTAATTGTTGCTGCCGCAAACACGATTTTAAGAAATGTGATTTTTATTTGAAAGGTTGGAACATTATTTGGAATTTTCTTGCGCTTGATGTTTACATTTTTGTAATCCGATTGGTTTCACCTTAACTGCGTATACTCTTGCTGATCTTGCTATTCGTTAAGAAAATAACGTAATCTTTGATGATGGTTCTGATCATATGATTAACTTTTACGTGTTTATTAAAACTAAAGATAGTTATGGTTCTGATGAGTTAGTTACGAGTATAAATATTATCATATATTTGGTTAAATGATATGTTCAGGAACATGCTAGAAGACTAATATGAGATATGTAGTCAATAATGATCATTTTATAGGTTCCGTTACTAATTATGTGGTTAAATATTGTCCTTTCGACAATGTGAGACATGCTAAACGGACCATCTGGACTATACCATAATCTTGATTTGATGAAAGCTTTTATATATGTATTTTGCTTTATTGGGACCCTTTGTATGATAGAAGGCTTCTTATTGTTCAAACTGCTCTTTAAGCGTGGAAAATATGTTCTTTGCCCAATCTTTCTTTAAGCGTGGAAAATCTGATAACGTGACTTGGGGCAAGAAAGTTGGGGTAAGAAAATTTGAACAAATCGGTTGTAGTATTTCATCAGAATTACACGTAGATATACGTGGTTCATGACCAATATAAACTCTAAAACGTCTAGAACCATCATCTTTCTTTTTGTACATTAGTAATTCAATAGAACCAACAACCCTGCCTTCTGCAATAGTCTCATATAGTTTTGTTTGTATTTGTATTTGGATTTTTAATCATAGATAGTCTGAATCATGTCATAACACGGGTTGGTGATTGAGCCCCAGTTTACCAGGATTAACGTCATGACACCTATTGGGGATTAAGCTCTATTAGTTCTTTTGGATTTCTATATATATATATGGTCCATCATATTCTGCCTAAGTAACTAGGGATGTAATAGAGTGGAGTCGTGATGTTTCTTTGGAGTAAAAGGAAAATTTTTGCATAAATAAATGATATTAAAATACTTTGTGATTAGGTATCTCGTTGTTGGTTGTTGAGTCGCTTAAACCCCAAACTATTCTCATCTATACCCATCTATAGTTTGTAAAGTGTAAAATCAGTTGACTTGAAAATACAACTTACAAACATCGGCAAATAGTGGGATTCTATGTACTGATTCGACATGGCCTGGTGTTAATTTTGGAACTATGAAAGATATTCGTAGTTAGAAGGGAACTCTTAGATTTCTTGACTATATTTTATGTTTGCCTCATGATATTTCATATGAAAAATAATTGAACTATTTTCCGTCATTAGATATATCTGATCTCCTAGCAAATTGACTCACTGACTAAAGATCACCAAGGCTATAACAATTCACAGTATTAACTTATTTGAGTGAAAAGCTTACATGTTGATGGTGATGAATAGTCAAAGAAGTTGATGGAGTATATGCTAAATGTTTTTATCTTATTGTTGACAAATTTTGGTTCTTATGTTAATTTAGCTTAATGAATTTGGATGTGCTCTTTTTTGTCCAACATATGAAAGCATTTTTTGCTGCAAGATTGATGAGAAAATGAACAAATAAACTAATAAGTGTGTAGTAGAGCAAATATTTTGGATTAGGTTGAGAATAATTTACCTACTTGGAAAACAAATTAGCATATATATTTTTTGAGAAGTAAGGCAAATTTATGCGCAACATCGTCCAAGGAGATAGTTATTTGTTAAACTTGCCCAACTGTCTCTGCTCTATTTAAAATTTTCTAGAAAATGTAGGTGTTTTGATCATGCAGTGTTCGAGCAAGGTGCATCAACAGAGATTGTTGGTGGAGCAATAGAAAACAAATCCATGAAGAGGGTCATCCGGTTATGTAACTATTTTTCTTCATTTCTTGGCTATGTAGTTCAAGTGGGTTGGCGTTGTTTCTGAGAACCACCACACCATATTAAAATTTATGTATGAAAATAAACTTATTATACTTAAATGAATAAAAGTTTATTTTTTCTTAAACTATTATCAGATTTGCCCCTCATTAATTTAGCATTTAATCTAAGAAAGTGAAAGCTTTGTGCATTTGCGCTCCATGTATTTTTATATTACATATTTATCTTTGTTGGTTAGTATATGAGATTTTGATGTTTTTTTTTTTTGCTTTTTAGGCAACAATAGAGTTCTGCGAGTGAGAAAAATCACTTATAAATGTTAATTGTACAACAAGAAACACAAATAAGCAGTGTCGCTGATTAATCCAACCAGAAAGAAATTATCACACAAAGGAAAAAATTACACACAAATATAAAAATATGAAATTTGATATCTAGGCTTCAAGGACTATAATCAAATTCAGGTTTAAGTTGTGCCAATTTTGAATTAAATAAATTTCATTGTAATTATTTAAGGACGAGAATCAATTTTAGGCTTAAGTTGTGACAATTTTTGATTTAATGGATTTCATTACAATTATTATACTATTATATGGTATTTATGCCTCAATTATACTTTGTGTATTTTATAATTTAAGATTTGTTCTCATGTTGATTTAGACCAGACCCAAACAATTTAAAAGAAATTAGGTGTTTTTAATTCTTATTCCTTTGATGGTGTGGGATGGACAATGGTGAACAGGTTGGTAGTTGATCAACCAACGATGTTTGAAAATTCTTTCCAGCTTGGATACATTTCAAATAAAATTTTATGCTATTGCAATATGTCAAAGGTGTACATAATTGACGTATCTAGAATTCATACTTTCACTTTGTGAAAATCATTTTAAACTATACATATAGCATTCTGCCTCAAAATATAGTTTGAGGTATCCATTAAAAATAGTCGGACTAATCAAGATTTTTGTTGCAGCTGTTTAAATGCATTTGGGTAATCAGGCGCGGGCGAAGCCCCCGCCACAAAAACGACAGTTCCCATCGGCCAGGTCATGAAAGCACGGGTTACACACTAGTAAAATAATAATAATCAATTAAAAAAAAAGATATTCCAATGTTTGATGATATAAGTCATGTATTTTGGGACAAAATTTGAAACTAACTTGGTCATCTAATTTGGGATGGAGGGAGTATTAGAATAACACTTTCTTTTGTCGCTGACCACAAAGTCAAATCAGATGATGAAATGATCAAACATTCCCGTAGCCAAATGGATAGGTAGCCCTTATCGATGATGTACGGGTGCATATGAAGGCTCTTCTATTTTGTTTATATATAGAGTGGTCCGGTTTAGGGTGAAGTTAAAAGGCAAGCGGCCGAAGAAGTCGACTTTAGTGGGGACCAAGGAAACTTAATAAATAAAGTAAAATGGAAAAGAAATTAGAGGTGAAGATGATGATGTCCCCACTTAGATGATATTTTATTTTTAAAGAGGGAGCGAGAGATGGATGGCCGGGTCGGACCGGGTTGGATACTACGGGTTTTTCACTAGTTGGAAACACTGGACCACCTCATCTCCTACTTTTCCAGACCCATTTTTAGAAATCTATTCTCTCTCTCCTTATGCTCTACACTACAGTGTAGCAGTGCAGTGAATCTCTCTCCGTGGTCATTGGCTAGTATGAACTCAGAGACCAAAGTTGTGTTAGTTTAGAGATCAGAGAAGAAAAGACTCGAAAAGTTTCCAAGATGAAATGAAACATCCACTTAATAAAAAGTCTGATCAAAAGCCAGCAAGACTGTTCAGTATACAAAGAGAGCAATCATCGGATTTCGAGTTCATCATTTAACGTATACATCTGTTGTTTGTTCAGTATAACTCAGAGTACGTCTGACTGACTAGGTTGCACACCCTTTCCAGTAAAAAGTAAAAAGTAAAAGTGGAAATGACCAAATTTATGACAGGCCGGAAGTTGGTAAAAGTGAACTTTAACCAAGTCGATTAAGTTCAAAATTAATCTTAAATTAAGCAAATATTTGACTAAACATTATATCGTAAACATCTAAAAAAAAAAGAAAAAGGTTTTTCTTTTTCTTTTGCTTGTTTCAGTTTCGTTTCAAATGTAAAATGGACGTCCAAAGTTTGAAGTAGTGTATATAACAGAGAAAAGGTCATGTGGCGGCTTGCCAAGTACGCCTATATATTTATATATCCCATGCTACTGAATAATTGTACTACTTGTAAGAAGCCAAAAGATATTATCCTTACCTTAAGCATTTTTATTGGGTATGATATTGATAATTCTCAAACTTTATGATGCGGGTAGAGGAAGAATAAGATAAACAACAACAACGAGTCAATAATTGATTTGAGAGGATTTGATTTGGGAAGGAGGAGGAAGTTTGTTTTGGATGTATTTTAATATCAATATAGGAAGTATAGTAACATTTGACCCACTTGGCATTACGTGGTATATTACATAGCAGTAGAGTAGACGAGAGAGAGAGAGATGACCGTGTCCATATCTTTTAATCAGTTTTCTTTCTGAGAATTATTAAACTTACTAGTCCTTCCTTAAAATTGAAGAAGATGATCATCATGTAGTATTTGTCAGCCTTCCCTCCCAAAACCCCCCACCACCGCCTGCTCCAACAACATCTACTCATCCCTTTCTTACTACCACAACAATATACGTATTTTCGACAGTTAGTAATTAATAATCTCTTCTTCTAACATCGATCGGTAAGACCCATCTCGATCTAGTCTTCTCATAACTTCACAAAACCCATCTATGTACGTATAAGTAAATCAAAAATAGTTGTTTACTTCTACTCGAGAATAACACTAATCAAGAGTTTCAAACTTAATTTTGGTATATTTGATCACAACTTGATTATGTTTCTTCTCGTTTCATTTATGTTCAGTTTTTATTAATTTATATATCTCTTTGCAGAGTCATATATATATATATATATATATTGATCAATCACCACCGTAACGTAACACATTCGAATAATAATAATACATGTCGCATGGCTGGTGAATCTCAACAAGAAAAAGTAAGAAGAAACTTCTCTTCTGCGAATCTAGTTGATCATCATCATCAGATGCAAAGTTTTGAATCAAATCCAGCACAAGTCTTCAACTTGACTACTGGCATGGAGACGTTAGCTTTTCCATCTAAGACTGATACTAATAACCATCGATCATCGTCGTCGACTTCTGCTGATCCTAACTCTATGTGGAAAGAGTTCTTCAACAAACAACCCACCACCACTACTACTAACCCTAGTATTGCTTCCTTTTCTTCTTCTACTTCATATCCTAATTTATCCACTAGTAGTGGATTAATCTCTGAAACAACAAGTACTAGTGAGAATCTAATCCTTCCTTCAATATCTGGTCATCATCAGCACAATTCTTCTTGGCAAGATCACAACATGGATATTGATAACAACAACAGACTAATAGTAGATGATATTAGATGTTTATATCCTAATAGTGAGAAACCAAGTGGTGGTAGTCAAGGTCTTTCTCTTTCCCTCTCTTCAAACAGAAGTAATAATAATATTATTGGAGGAATACATTCGTTTGATCATCAGGCCATGAGAGAAACCAAAAATCAACAAGATGGCTTCTTTGGGAGATCAGCTTCTGGATATTTTCCTCAACAACAAATCATGCAAGATGGATTCCATGTAAGGAATTCAGTTAATGATCAAACTTGTTATCAACAAACGAATAATATTCAACTGAAGAGTTCAAAATACTTGGTTCCTGCTCAAGAACTTCTGTATGAGTCGTGTAACCTTGGAACTAAACAAAATGATGATACACAACAAGTACTACAGAAGCAGAAAATGAACCAATCAGAAGATGAAGATGGTGGCAGTACTGAGTCCTCGAGAAAGCAATCATTTCTGTACTCTCTTGACCTCCTTGAATTGCAGAAACGTAAAACCAAGTTGATTTCCATGTTGGAAGAGGTACAATTTTTCCTTTTTAGTATTCTATTTTTTTTATTCACATTAATAAATCTCTTATTTTTCTTCGCCATTTATTTAATTTTATTACAAGATTAAAAAAAACCCTTCTCTTTTTAAACTTAGTAAGTGGTTGAGCCGTTGAGGGATTCCTCACAGTATTAATCCAAAAAATCTTTGGACATGAATCTTTTGAACTAATTGATGATCATCAGCAACCCTGTGGGCCTTCACATTAATATATATCGTCCAAGTTGATGTGCATTTAAGCATCCATTCCAATTTAATCTTTAGAAACATCTATTCCTTTTCTTTACATGGCATTTTACTTGTTGCTGTAACTATTATTATTCATCCCAATTTCTTTCATTTCTGTCTATAATTTTTTTGTTTCTTTCCCCCTCTTGAAAAATTTCAGGTGGATAGAAGATACAGGCAATATTGTGATCAAATGAAGGGCGCCGTGTCTTCGTTTGAAGCAGTACTTGGGGGAGGAGCGGCGTCGGCGTATTCATCTCTGGCATCTAAGGCTATGTCGAAACATTTTAGGTGCCTAAGAGATGGGATTGTTGATCAAATAAAGGCAATTAAGAAGGCAATGGGAGAAAAGGATCCAGTTGCACCAGGGACCACTAAAGGAGAAACACCAAGGCTTAGACTTCTTGATCAAACACTGAGACAACAAAGAGCGTTTCAACAAATGGCCATGATGGAAAGTCATCCTTGGAGACCCCAAAGAGGTCTACCAGAAAGATCAGTGTCGGTCCTTCGTGCTTGGCTCTTCGAACACTTCCTTCACCCGTAAATATATACTTCACTCACTCTCTCTCGGCCACATATCTTTTTTTTTTTTTTTTTTATTTGCTATTGATCGAGCTACCGATAATGCTATTATTAGTAAAAACGTTAAAACTTAGGTACTACATAAGCACGTTTGTTCTATATACATAGTATGTAGATCAGTTTTTCTTGTTTCCTTCTTCATTTTAGTCGGCATTGTCTTTGTACAGCACCTAGTGTATATATATATATATGTTCTGTATAGCGATATGGCCGGTACACTTGGTCTTTATCTAAATTAAGCACAATGCATGATACTTAAATCCAGTTACAAAACTCTTCAAGTGCTTTGTTGTTGATTTTTTTTTCTCTTTTGCAACATTGCAGGTATCCAAGTGATGTTGATAAGCACATTTTAGCTCGCCAAACAGGACTCTCAAGAAGCCAGGCATGTCCACAACCATTTCTTCAATCATTTTACAAATATCTCATACCATTGTTGTTTGCATTATGGATGCCAAATATCCTCTTTGGGATCCATCCACCGGCACAGAAATAATAATATTTTAAATTTCATTTTTTTTATAGGTGTCAAATTGGTTTATTAACGCCAGAGTTAGGCTATGGAAACCCATGGTAGAAGAAATGTATGTGGAAGAAACAAAGGAGCAAGACAATGTAGCTTCTTCATCAGATTGGATTACAGGAATATCACTAGACGACAACAGCCGGCTGAATTCAAACCCTCATAGAAATCCCCAAGTTTGCTCCGAGGATCGCAAACCAACACATGACCAACTTATTCGGGGCGACTCTGAAACTCTCTCTTCCATTATAAACATGCCAGATAAAATTAATCAGCATATAGAAAATGGTACAAACACACATTCTCATTACCACAACTTCCAGCAACAAGAGCAATTACAGCAGCAACGACGGATGCAGTTAGCAGCAGCAGGGAGAGTATCTAATGAGAATTTTAACATAGGGGACTTGGACTTCTCGTCTTACAGCAGCGATGGGGTGAATCAGCAGAACAATCTTGGAACTGGGGTTTCTTTGACTCTCGGTCTACAACAACATGGCGGAAGTGGTATCAACTTGTCATTTTCACCAGTAGCTCAACATCCTCTTTTCTACACTAGAGAACATATTGGGGGTGTTGATGAACAGGTCCAGTACTCTATCTTAGATGGAGAGCAGAATCTTCCTTATCGAAATTTGATGGGATTGCAATTACTTCACGATTTCGCTGGATGATAATTTAGGCTACACGCAGTTTAGCTTGGGCCTAGCTACTTGCAAACCTAGTGGATATACACGGCATGGAGAATAGTAGGTTTTTTTTTTTTTGAAAAAGATGGAGAATAGTAGGTTGCTAGACATATATATCTTTCCATGCATCTGGTTAATTATATAAACATAGATACTCCAAAGAAGCTTCTATTTATAGAGAGATAAAGGTGATAGTGAATTCATGAATACATTTCAACAGCTAAATGAGCTTACTATAATTATATTTAGTTTAAACCTACTGCATCAGACCATCAGTACTTTGTAGTTTGGTGCTTGCCTGGTTTTTTTCCCACATCGAATTTTGGTACCTAGCTTTTTAAAAACTAACACCTGGACTAATGGTTGATGGCAAAGAACCCTTTTTACTTGCTTTTTTTTTTTTTTTTTTTTTCCTTCAGAATTTTGTTTTTAATTAGTATAGAATTTTTCACATTTTTTTTTGCTCCGAAATATATATATATATATATATATATATATATATCTGAGAAAATTGGGATTTTTCCAATACGGGGTGCAATGTTGCGAATCTGCCCCAACGTTAAAAATAGTTGGAAAAATATCCCATTCCGTTAACATTGGCATCCAACTCAGTTAAGTGACTTGTGTAAGGTCACCGTCACCGCCAAAGCCGCCGCCGCCACCACCTGAATCTTAAACCCCGAAATCTATACTTGAATCCTGAATTTTGTACCCTGAACCCTGAATTTTGAAGGGTATATTTGTCTTTATTTTTTGCGTGTGTGAGCTCACACATGTTACTTAACTGGGTTTTTCACGGAATGGGACATTTTTCAAATTTTTAAATGTTGTGGCAGATTTCTAACATTGCACCCCGTATTGGGGCAGTTTCCCAATTTCCCAATTTATCTTGATCAGCAAAGCAAATTATTCTGTTGATTAAAAAAGAAAAAAAGGCACAAAAGACTAGTATCAACCCAAGAAAATACAAACAAGAGAGGAAAAAAAGTAAAGACCGAAAGGTAGAAATGGAGAAGAGAAAGAAAACTTACACAACTTGCCTAAGGGGGCAGAAAATACAATAATTTCCAATTACTAATAACAGAAACCTGCCGAAACTCCATATAACATAAAACCCAACAAAAGACCAATCTTAGCTTTCACTATTACTCCTTTTTGTCCGAGAAATCCGGGTGTTTCTTTCCAACCAAATAGACCAAAAGATTATAGCATGCATTAAAGTCCACAATTTCTTCTGCCACTTATTCAAATTCTTTGCATGTCAGGTGCATAACAAAGTTTTTGTCAAGGAGGAGATATTAGAAAAACATTGAAGCTCATTCCTAAAGTAATTCCACAATCCTTGCGCAAAGGCACAATGAATAAACAAATGATCCAAAGTTTCTGTTCCACCACAAAATACATAGCCTACTTCGATGGGCAGACCTTTCCGCATAAGCATATCCTTAGTAGGAAGTTTATTATGAAACACAAACCAAAAAAAAAAACGTGATTATAAGAGGATATTGGAGGGAATCACTTGTTCATGAATGAAAGGAAAGTGACTATTAGATTGGATAGGCAGTAGGAACACATTAATTAGTATCACTAATAATTTTTGAAGCAAGTTGCAGTGCTCAAAGTATTGAGGGATTTTTGTTGGAAGTCATTGATGTGATTTTAAATTGTTGTAGAAAAGTGGTAAGAAAGATTCGTTCAACTCAGACTTGTAAAGACTCGATTTAAGAAAACACTAAAAACAAAGAAAATATATACACAAGTTTGTCACGATATCGAGAGATTACTGAGACTCAAGATTCCACCAATTCTTACATTCATGTGGTTCAACTAATGATTCTAGACATTTATAGCTCAAATTTATTGACTCTAATTCATTGCCGAAAGTAGATTTTGAAAGTAATGACTGTATATCTAAAGCATGAGACATCAAAACACTTAAGAAAGCATGACCCATCAATTGAAATCACAATCATTCAATAAAAATCATAAGATACGATTAAAAATCAATGCAATAAGTCATAAAAGAATTAATAGAATTACCACACGCATGAAAAATGGCTTCCTCCATCGTCCCAGTGTTGGGGTTTAGCTCCTCATATTATTCACGTGCTCAAAATAATAGTTCATAGCTCAAATAGGTGAAAAACAAGAAAACTAATGACTAGGACAATTTGCAACGCTGAAAAGGCATTACAAAGCAGTGATCGCATGAAGAATAAGTCTGCTTATAAACGATACAAGTGTTCTCAATGTTTAACACGATAGTTTTCTCGATCGTTCTAGTTCGTCCGTTCTTCGTGTTCTTCACCCTTCTTCTTCTCGAGCAAAGACCAAAGCAGAGAAAATTCTCTGCAACCTCTGGTTCTTCCTCTGAAACCTCCCTTAGGTCCCCAACGTCTCCGACCGCCTTGCCTATGACTCGTACACCTCTTATATACACCACAGGTCCAATATCTTGCGAATCAATCCTTCCATATCTTCGGCCAGAAGTCTTGGAAATATTTTCTCTCTTTTTTTTATTTTTCTCTTCTCTAACGCGTCCAGTTTGTTCAACTCTCCCTGTTTAACACAAAATCTTCTAAAGATAGTGACGAATCCACCAGAGAAGATATTCTCTCATACTTTTCCAAGAATAAACCCGAGATATACCCTTTTCTTCCCTGTTTTAGATAATCACCGAATATGACATAATTTGTTCCTTTATTTTAGTTCCCAACACGTCATCCTCTCCTGTTTAATCGTAACAAGCTTATCTCAATCCAACCAAGCCAACAAATCCGAAGAAATCTCCCCTAATTCAGCTCAGAAATAGCCGAATCCATACCCGAGTATGCACTTCCCTGTTAAATCGAGATTATGTAAACTCGTGTGTTTTTCTTCAAACCAAACTCCTTAGCACCCTTGGTTCGTATCAACAGGCCTAGAGCAATTGAAAACTGTGATTGAGTCTCGCCCAAACATGTTCATAAATCAAATCCAAATCTGCCATTCACTGTAGAAAATTCCCGCCAAAATCAAAGTTCAAATGAAGAGGAAGGGTTGCCCTTAACCATTCCCGGGGTGCCAATAACACTTGGGTGTCTTGAGGTGTAAATAGCGAGTGGGTGCCCCTTAGTAAGTGAGGTGCCCCTTATCCAAACTGAGGGTCCGAATAGTAATTTTCTCCCACGAGCGCAAATACCACTTTTCGAGCCAATTTTCCCGCAAAAGCTTATTTCTCCAAAAACACCTACAAAGACACAAAAAGCCATAATAAATACAAAATCGAGCACTAACATTACAGAGAATTGAGACTAAAATAGACACATAAATGCGTCCATCAAATACCCCCAAACTTATTATTTGCTAGTCCCGAGCAAATCAAATCCATAAAATAAAATCCTAACTCACTGTCGCAGGCATCGTCGATTGCATTTAGCGTATGCAATAAGCCTTTAAACCCCTAGGCGGCCCTAGTGGCCGAGTTATAGTCTCGGGAGGGTTTACCAGAGGTGTACCCACAAAACCTTTACTCCAGAACTTAGCTATCTACGCAGAACCTTGGAAGGCACTAAAAAGTCTCGTTGGTTGGCATACTTATTGATTACAGGAGGAAGTACCCTGATGCGAAATTCCAATTGTTTGTACACGAGTTTGCACTCAAGCATACTAAAATTCATATATAAGTCACATAGCTCTACTCGATAGTCGCACTATGGACATCAATACCCTAGTCAAAACTAATCACATGGATAGATCAAGAAGATGGATATAGAGAAAAACATAGATGGTTTTTGATGTTTACTAAGTGAATGGTGTTTCCCATATCTGTCTGAAGGCCTCCGCCAAAATGAACCTATCCTAATGGACTGAGATACTAGTCTTACTAATATCAACACACTGGCATATACAAGGGAACCAAAGTGGTCGATAATCCTAACTCTAGGTCAACACAACCGGCATATACAAGGGTTCCAAAGTGGTCGACTTTATTGAATTTATTCCGTTGGTCTGATGGTCTGGTCTCACTTTCTTTTTTCTTTTTCTTTTTTTTTCAACTTTTTTTTTTCAACTTTCTCGTTATTGAATTTTTTTCAACTTTTTTTTTTGTTTTTTTTGTTTTTTTTTGTATCTCAATCACTCTAATTCACCCTAGCATCGGTAACAACTTGAATCGTGAGCCCCACCCAATCACTTAGAGAAACATAGTTTAAAAACAAAACAAAGTAAAAATAGAAGTGAAAAGGACTCAACGAGATATGGTGAAACTATCATGTTATTTCTAACACCTGAGCTCTGTGCTTTTATGAATAGACTCTTTAGATGTTGCCATTTAATCGGATTGGTTCCTCAACTCCTACAACCAAAATGCTTCCATCCACTTAGATTGGTTAGTGTCATCCTTAATAAGCATAAATTTCTAGGCTCTGGAGTTTAACAATGCAACCAAAATATTTTTCCCATACCCCCAAACTTAAATCTAACATTGTCCTCAATGTTCTAAAGATAAAATTAAAAGCATGAACAAGGAGAAATTGTTACCATTTGAAGTAAAAGAGTTAAGGAAAGATATTACCGTGTCGCATGAATATTGGGTTACCTCCCAAGAAGTGCTAAGTTTAAAGTCTTCAGCCAGACTAAGAAAGGATTAGTCACCTCATATAATCATAAAGTAATAGCCGGAATTTACTGGTCATCAAAACCAAATAGAGCTATCACAAGTAAAAGGAATCTGCAACATGCCAAGAAAATTAACAAATTAAGCACACCCTTGTCTAGTTTCCTGTTTAAGACAACAACATCTAGTTGTGGTTCAGGTTCAGGTTCTATAACTGGGTCGAGATAAAATATTTTCATGGGTTGGATTTCCTCGTAGCTAAGATCCGGCTCAGGTTGTAAAGTCTGTAAAAACTCAAATAAGAACTTAGATGCACATAATAATAACCTGAATAATTGTGGATCCTTAAAGTCAATCAGTTTTGACTCACACAATTGACCACAATGAAACTGGCGGTCAATCTTAAGCAAATGTGTCGATACTAATTTCCTAAAGTACTTAGGTTTAGTCTCAAAACTAAATAATTGACACATCTGAAACTTATACGTTCCCACAATTGGTTGAAAAATATTTGGTGGGAACACAAAATCAATCTTGGTATCATAGCTTGGGTAAACCACATCAACCAGAGGATGGGTTTCTAACAACTGAACTTCTTCCTGGACATTATTAGGTTCGGGAGAACTAGTATGAAGGCAATCTGGCTCAATGGTTGAGGCACATATATCAAGTCCCAAGTGAGGGATCTCTACAAGAGCTAAAGGTAAAGCACGGGAGAATGATAATCACCCCAAACTTAGAGTTTTGGGTGTCTCTAGATAGACTATCTACAATTTCCTAATTTCTAGATCATCTAATCCACGAAAATGGTCAATTGCTTCTTCTAGGTTATAATCTAAGGTGCATCCTCACTCATCATATTTGAAAGCTCTACGAGTTCATCTTCTTTGTCTAAGACTAATGTTTCTAAATCGTTAGACTCTAAAACAATGTTCTCGTAATAAACTCTTTCCTCAAAACTATCATCGGCTTCGTAATCATAAGGAAATACTACATCGTCTAAAAACGGTGGTATCTCTAGTCAAATCCTCGTCCTTTTGAATAGGTGAATAATTATTAAAATTATTTGAATTTGAACTAGAAATATTATCATTGTAAAGCTCAATTGGAGTAACAAATTCTTGATCACTATGCCTACATATTTCAGATTTTTCATCAACACTATCCTCATCATAATCATCATAAGAGCATGAAAATGGTTGAACCTCATCTAAAGTAGTGTTACCAACTCTATCCTCGTCATCCCGATTATAAAAATTGTCCTCATTTTCACGGTGATATTGGAAAGAATGTATTGGCAATCAAGAGTAATTGAGCAATTCTTTCTTCCGTCTCTAACTCTAACCTACGTGTTGTCTCAAAGAAACTCACGTGTTGACTCGCTTAACTTACGCGTTGACTCAAGTATCCTACGTGCTTCATCTAGAGAAGAGGAATTATAGGAATTTTGCTCGTATGACCGTGCGTGTGTGGATAGTAATTGGGCTCATCATGGTATGAGCCATAACCTTGAAAAGGCTGATGTTCCCAACCACTATTCACACTATGGTCAAAGTAGTAACGTCCATTTTGAAACTCGACTTGGATATTCGTTGTATTGGCTATTGTAATACCGAGTTTCCACATTCTTATTTGCAAAGTGTGAGTTGTCACACAAAATAAAACCCACCTACAGGGATTCGTGGGTGGATAGAGTCTTACCTCCCGTACTGCACAGGCGATGAACCGTTGAAGTCAACTCGGGCCACCGACTCCGATGTCGATGTACGAACCCGAGGGGCCGAGACAAAGATTTCGTAACCGTAGTCCTTCCCTCGCAAAGTTTATATTTAATTTTTAACCCTTCCTTAGGGTTTTAAAAATAATGTCCAAATCTAGAAAAAAAAAAAAGTCCAAAAAGTCCAAAAATAAAAGAAAAATTACAAAAATACAACCCTATTTACAGTTTCTAAAAATAAAAAGAAATAAAGTCTAAATAAACTAATTATGTACAAAATCTTCTTCACTCCTTGGACTCCTCTTTTCTTTCCTTCTTTGGCGATGCTTTCCTTTTATAGCACTTTTCTTTCCTCGTAGCTTCGCTCCAAATCTGAAAAGAATCAAAAGAATACCAAAGGCGTAAAAAAGAACAAAAATATAAAAATAAACCTAAAACAAATCTAAATACAAGTCCGCGTCGGCGGCGCCAAAAATTGATGTGATTTTAAATTGTTGTAGAAAAGTGGTAAGAAAGATTCGTTTAACTCAGACTTGTAAAGACTCGATTTAAGAAAACACTAAAAACAAAGAAAATATATACACAAGTTTGTCACGATATCGAGAGATTACCGAGACTCGTGATTCCACCAATTCTTACATTCATGTGGTTCAACTAATGATTCTAGACATTTATAGCTCAAATTTATTGACTCTAATTCATTGCCGAAAGTAGATTTTGAAAGTAATGACCGTATATCTAAAGCATGAGACATCAAAACACTTAAGAAAGCATGACCCATCAATTGAAATCACAATCATTCAATAAAAATCATAAGATACGATTAAAAATCAATGCAATAAGTCATAAAAGAATTAATAGAATTACCACACGCATGAAAAATGGCTTCCTCCATCGTCCCAAGTGTTGGGGTTTAGCTCCTCATATTATTCACGTGCTCAAAATAATAGTTCATAGCTCAAATAGGTGAAAAACAAGAGAAAACTAATGACTCGCATAGGTTGCAACGCTGAAAAGGCGTTACAAACGCTTCTGAAGAATAAGTCTCGCCTTATAAACGATACAAGTGTTCTCATTTTTAATAGCGATAGTTTTCTACGATCGTTCTAGTTCGTCCGTTCTTCGTGTTCTTCAGCCCTTCTTCTTCTCCGGCAGCACCAGCAGAGAAAATTCTCTGCAACCTCTGGTTCTTCCTCTGAAACCTCCCTTAGGTCCCCAACGTCTCCGACCGCCTTGCCTATGACTCGTACACCTCTTATATACACCACAGTCCAATATCTTGCGAATCAATCCTTCCATATCTTCTACTAAGTCTTGGAAATATTTTCTCTCTTTTTTTATTTTTCTCTTCTCTAACGCGTCCGGTTTGTTCAACTCTCCTGTTTAACACAAAATCTTCTAAAGATAGTGATTTAATCCACCAGAGAAGATATTCTCTCATACTTTTCCAAGAATAAACCCGAGATATACCCTTTTCTTCCCTGTTTTAGATAATCACCGAATATGACATAATTTGTTCCTTTATTTTAGTTCCCAACACGTCATCCTCTCCCGTTTAATCGTAACGTGGCTTATCTCAATCCAACCAAGCCAACAAATCCGAAGAAATCTCCCCTAATTCAGCTCAGAAATAGCCGAATCCATACCCGAGTATGCACTTCCCTGATAAATCGAGATTATGTAAACTCGTGTGTTTTTATTCAAACCAAACTCCTTAGCACCCTTGGTTCGTATCAACAAAGCCTAGAGCAATTGAAAACCGTGATTGAGTCTCGCCCAAACATGTTCATAAATCAAATCCAAATCTGCCATTCACCGTAGAAAATTCCCCGCCAAAATCAAAGTTCAAATGAAGAGGAAGGGTTGCCCTTAACCATTCCCTCTGGTGCCAATAACACTTGGGTGTCTTGAGGTGTAAATAGCGAGTGGGTGCCCCTTAGTAAGTGAGGTGCCCCTTATCCAAACCGAGGGTCCGAATAGTAATTTTCTCCCCCACGAGCGCAAATACCACTTTTCGAGCCAATTTTCCCGCAAAAGCTTATTTCTCCAAAAACACCTACAAAGACACAAAAAGCCATAATAAATACAAAATCGAGCACTAACATTACAGAGAATTGAGACTAAAATAGACACATAAATGTGTCCATCAGTCATGAAAACATCTCCCTTCACATGCAGCACGTTGTGGTTAAAACAGAGCAACAAAGATCATTGTTGGATGAAAGATAATTTCTAATCCAATCATTAATATTAACATCAAACGTAGAGTTTTGAAGCGTGGTGTTAGCAAATAACAAAGAAGCCCAAACAGATTATGAAAAATAATGAAGGATAAGATGCTCAACTGTCTTCAATGTATTAGAGTAACACATTGTTTTGGGGACAAAACTGATTCTGCTGAAAATGGTAAATTGGGTGTGCCGCCGAGAAACGAGTCTAAACCCTAAACAAATGTACTACACGAGAGTACTTTAGATTCGAGAGATCAACTGTACAATCCTAGCCTAAACCAAGAAATGGTCGTTGCAGTCTTGCTTCGGTCACAAAATGAAGGAGAAGGGTTGATCTTAGGAAGGGAAGCGAAGAATGTGTTGAGATCAGAGTGATAGTGTCTGTAAGGTGTGGTTGTTTATGACTTGTATCAGTATGCAGAACCTGCTTGTAGGATGTAAGCTAGCTACAAGTTCCGGATGATTTCTGAGTACTTGGGTTGATAACCAAAAACTATCATCGGTTGAAATAAATTGAAAACCTATTTATACAAGTGTTGATGGTGGTTTTTAGACAAAGGGTAAAATCGTAAAACCCGAATAACCTAATGTCACCAGTGACACATTTATTAGAACATTCAATGCATGTAGTCAGTAATTAATAGGGGGTATTTTTTCAAATTAGGGTTACAACGAACAAAACCCTAATTCACCTCCGTGCCAATGGCAAATCATGCCAGCCACACCTAGCCCAAGCTAGCCGCGCCATGCCAAACGCACTCTGCCTTGGCCCTAGCTATGCTAGTCACACCAAACGCGCCAAAGCATGCCAACCATGCTAGCCGCACCTCCGTGCCAATGGAAAATCATGCCAGCCACACCTAGCCCAAGCTAGCCGCGCCATGCCAAACGCACTCTGCCTTGGCCCTAGCTATGCTAGTCACACCAAACGCGCCAAAGCATGTCAACCATGCTAGCCGCACCTCCGTGCCAATGGAAAATCATGCCAGCCACACCTAGCCCAAGCTAGCCATGCCATGCCAAACACACTCTGCCTTGGCCCTAGCCATGCTTGTCACACCAAACGCGCCAAAGCATGCCAACCATGCTAGTCGCACCTCTTCAGGCAAATGGAAAATCATGCCAGCCACACCTAGCCCAAGCTAGCCGCGCCATGCCAAACGCACTCCGCCTTGGCCTTAGCCATGCAAGTCACACCAAATGCGCCAAAGCATGCCAACCATGCTAGCCGCACCTCTGTGCCAATGAAAAATCATGTCAGCCACACCTAGCCCAATCTAGCCGCGCCATGCCAAACACACTCTTCCTTGGCCCTAGCTATGCTAGTCACACCAAACACGCCAAAGCATGCCAACCATGCTAGCCGCACCTCCGTGCCAATGGCAAATCATGCCAGCCACACCTAGACCAAGCTAGCGGCGCCATGCCGAACGCACTCTGCCTTGGCCCTAGCTACGCTGGTCGCACCACGCCAAGCCAAACACCCTAACCTTGGCCCTAGTCGCGTCATGCCAAAGTAGCGTCCGCGCCTAGGCTTGCAAACCGTGCAACCTAGGCCAAATTGGCCACGCATGCCATTGGCACATGCCAACACGCATCGCTGGTAGCTTTTCTTACCAGGCCGTGGCTCTAATGGCCGAGCGTGCCATTGGCACATGCCAACATGCTCGCTGGTAGCTTTTCTTACCAAGCCGTGGCCCTAATGGCCGAGCATGCCATTCGCACATGCCAACACACATCGCTGGTAGCTTTTCTTACCAGGCCGTGGCCCTAATGGCCGAGCATGCCATTGGCACTTGCCAACACGCTCGTTGGTAGCTTTTCTTACCAAGCCGTGGCCCTAATGGCCGAGCATGCCATTGGCACATGCCAACACGCATCGCTGGTAGCTTTTCTTACCAGGTCGTGGCCCTAATGGCCGAGCATGCCATTGGCACATGACAACACACTCGCTGGTAGCTTTTCTTACCAAGCCGTGGCCCTAATGGCCGAGCATGCCATTGGCACATGCCAACACGCATCGATGGTAGCTTTTTTTACCAGGACGTGGCCCTGATGGCCGAGCATGCTATTGGCACATGCCAACACGCATCGCTGGTAGCTTTTCTTACCAGGCCGTGGCCCTGATGGCCGAGCATGCCATTGGCACATGCTAACACGCATCGCTGGTAGCTTTTCTTACCAAGCTGTGGCCCTTATGGCCGAGCATGCCATTGGCACATGCCAACACGCATCGCTGGTAGCTTTTCTTACCAGGACGTGGCCCTAACGGCCAAGCATGCCATTGGCACATGCCAACATGCATCGCTGGTAGCTTTTCTTACCAGGACGTGGCCCTAATGGCCATGCGTGCCATTGACACATGCCAAACACGCACGCTGGTAGCCTAACTTGCAAGCCGTGCAACCTAGGCCAACTTGGCCATACGTGCCATTGACACATGCCAAAACCCACGCAGGTAGCCTAACTTGCAAACCGTGCAACCTACCACCAAGGCATTCCGCACACGCCATTGGCACATGCCACACACGCCACTAGCAGCTTTGGCATTGCCACTTACACTCAACGTACAACCTACCACCCAGGCATTCCGCACATGCCACACACGCCACTAGCAGATCTGGCATTGCCACTTGCACTCAAGGTGCAACCCGCAACAAAGGCATTCCGCACATGCCATTGGCACATGCCACACGCGCCACTAGCAGCGCCACTTGCACTCAAGGTGCAACCAACACACGAGACATCAACACAAACTGGGGGATGCTTTCCAGGGTCTTGGTTTGGCGGTCACATCATGCAGCGTACACTACGCTCACATTAAGAAAGCGTGAATAGGAATAAAGCAATCAAATAAATGAGGAAATAATGGTGAAAACGTTTTCGCCCATAAACACCATGCGGTTACTGATAGACGCATTTATGTGTCTATATTGATCTCAATTATGTATATTGTTAGTGCTCGATTTTGTACTTATTTGGTTATTTTATGTCTTTGTAGGTGTTTTTGGAGAAATAAGCTTTTGCGGCAAAATTGGCTCGAAAAGTGGTTTTTGCGCTCGTGGGAGAAAATTACTATACGGAGCCCCGTTTTGGATAAGGGGTACCTCAATTACTAAGGGGCAACCCATTTCCAGAGCATCTATTATTCGCACCCCACCAGTGGTTAGGGGGAGCCCATCTTCCTAGTTTGAATATGAATTTTGGGCCAGAAAAGTCTGGTTCGAAAACTGCTCACCTGCGTACACTCCTGAATTGGATTTGGGTTAGTTTTCATCCATGATTCTCATTGGGCTTTGATCTGTATGGACTTACTACACCGAATAAAGGTTGGTAAAGTATTAAATCACGTAAACAAACAGGGGAAGAAATCTTCACAGGGACACAGAGAATCACGGGTTACTGGTGGTGTTTTTGGAGGAAATTTTCGAGAGATTTTTGTTAGGATGATGTTCTTACCATATAAACAACATGCGTACGTGTTTGAGAACCAAACGGAAGAAAGAAATCTCGTTATGTTTGGCGATTTCAGTTAAACAGGGAATGAAGGATAACTCGGGTTTAGATTCGTGGAAACTACGTGGGAATAAGGAGACCGTATATCCTGTGAGATATGATACTGTACCATAAAAAATTCAGGGACGTTGGATTGAGCCAGAAACACGTGAAAAGAAGAAAGAAAACACAATACTTGGGAGGTAAGAAAAGAGAAGATTTCTCGGGATTGTCATCACCTGTTTGATATAAATAGAGTGGTACGAGTCCTAGAAAGGGGGTCGGGAGTTTTGGGGTCGATTGTAGAGTTTGGGTACGCTCTGGTACGAAGAAATCACGCTGCAGAGAAAGTTGCAGCAGCAGGTGAAGAAGACGAAGAACTGACACTTCAGAAGTGTCGTTCTCAAGAACCCTAAAACACGAAGAACATAAGACGCGCAAGGAACTGCCATGAGAAAACTATCGCTATTCAACAACAGAACTAAAGTATAGTTTAAAGGGCAGTCTTATTCTTCTGTAACAGTCTCTTTGTAACACCTTTTCAGCGTTGCAAACTTCTGCTTTATTAGTTTTCTCTTGTTTTTCACCTATTTGAGCTATGAACAATTATTTTGAGCACGTGAATAATATGAGGAGCTAAACCCCAACACTGGGATGACGGAGGAAGCCATGTTTCACAATGTTTGGTAATTATAATTGATTCTTAAGACTTCTTGCATTGATTTTTAATCGATTTATGATTTTCATTGATTATTTGTGATTTTGTTTGATAGTGTATGCTTAGTCTAAGAACTTTTGATGCACTATGCTTACGATTTACATCTAATGCTTTATAAAATCTACTTTCGGCAAACAAATAGAGTCTAGAAAAGAGCTAAAATTTGTTATGAATCATTGTATGAACCAATTGATTATGAAGTTTGGTGGAATCCTAAGTCTCAGTATCTCTCAACATTGTTAAAATCTTTTCTTTGTTTCTAGTATTTTATTTAAGTAAGTCCTAAAATCAACAACTTCCCAAGTCCGAGAATCAAACCCTTTTCTTACCACTTGTAAAACTACATCAGTTTTTGGCGCCGCCGACGCGGACTTGTATTTAGGTTTAGTTTTTAGGTTTTGCATTTTTTTTTAGGTTTTGTATATATTTTATTTATTATTATTATTATTTTTTTAGATTATTTTTTGTTCTATTTTACTTCTTTGGTATTTTTGTTTTTGTTGTGCAGGATTTGCTAGAAGCGAAACGTGGAAAGTTGAACTTGCCTTACAAAAAGGGAGAAACTGAAGATTTTTATTTATAGACTTTCATCTTATTTTTGGTAGTTTCTTTATTTATTTTTGGACTTGTAATTTTCTTTTTATTTGTTTGTGTTTATTAGTAGTACTTTTTTTTTATAAAAAAAAAAAAAAAACACTACACACACCAATTGCATCTTCGTCAGACTACCGAGTTTAGGAAAACTGGTGGATTAGTAAGCTGAACCCGTGCCTTGGGCCTTATGGGAGTTACCAATGAAAGTCCACAAACCTCAGCCTCGTACCTTTGGGTATATTTCGCTGTAGGTAACCCAAGCTTACCTAAATTAGTTAGCCCAGCATTTGCATGTGCACGATTTTCTTGCTTCACTAGTATTACTTATATTTTTGTCGAAATGGTGAAGGAAAATGATGATGAGGTCCCATAAAAACCCTTAGGGATCGTTTGAACCCGTCTAGGGTAGTGCGTGACCAGTGTAGTTCCACTGATTCTACGGTCCAATTTGATATTAGACACGAGACTATTGGCTTGCTTCGTAAGTTTAGGGGATTAGAGAATGAGAACCCATATACCCACATAAGAGACTTTGAAATGATTTGTGACACAATGAACTATCCGAATGTCTCCAAAGATGTGCTTAGGTTACGTTTGTTTCACTTCTCTCTCTATGATAAAGCCAAAGAGTGGTATCATTTTATTCCCTCTAAAACACTTACCACCGGGATGGTCTTGTAAAGGTATTTGTTAAGAAATTCTACCCACACCATAAGACTGCAAATGTTCGGGGTCTATTCAAACCTTTAAGCGAAATTATGTGAAAAACTTCATGATTATGTAGAAAGGTTTAGTGAATTGTTATACCAGTGTCACATCACGGCTTTGAAAAAGCCCACATGACCCAAATTTTATATGAGGGCCTTGATAGTGAAACCTGATGCGGTAAAAACAATTAGTGGTGGAGAATTTACCCATCAAGACCAGGATGAATGTTTCGAAGAATTCATCGAGTTAGCCGAGAAAACTAGGCAATGGGCTTCAATGAGAGAACCGAAATACCTATAAATCCTATCCATAGGATCGATAGAGTTGATTATGGGTCGAGATATTCTTAGGCGTCTAGAATCCTTAGAAATGAATCAAGGGTCACACCATGCTAGATACGAAGAGCAAGCCCATGCTCTGTATAACAACTCTAGGTTTGAAAACCATCAAAGATTTGATCCATATTCAGACACTTATAACCCTGGTTGGAGAAACCACCCGAATTTCTCTTGGTCTAAGGGCCAGAGTCAAGGCCAGTCTAGTAATTCTCAGGTTTCCTTAGGTTTTGGGTATACTAAGAACCATTTAGGGCCGGATCGTGTCGGAACACATCGGATAAAAAAATCATGAGCTTAGAAGAGTCTCCCGACCATCTTATCTCATAACAACTGCAGAGTTTAAGCAAACGGTTGAGAAATGTTTACAGGGAAAACTCTCGGGCTATTTGAACTAAAAATCGGGTTAGTATAATTGCGAGTTTTTGAGCGAAAGAGATAAAGGCAAGTTACCCAGTCAACCACTACCCAATACTAGAGCAATTCATGAAGTATCCTCCAGAGAGAAAGAGTTCAATCATGTGAATTCTGTAACAACCCTTAGGAGTGGTAAAACGGTAGACAATAAGGTAGCCATGCCTAATAGTGGACATATTGTAGATCCACCTTCTAGTTCCCATTCTAGTTCCCAAGATGAGCCCCAGAAGGATCCATTAGCTGAAGAGACTGGTAAAATTTCTAGTGATGCCCATGTGGTTCCCGATAGATCTCATTTTGTGCCCAAATCCCATATCCACAGTTGTTAGCTCCAACAAAGAGAGAGTCGACTTTCAACGAAATAATGGAAATATTTAAGCAGGTCAACATTAACATCCCTTTATTAGAAGCAATTACGCAAATGCCTGCTTATGCCAAGTTTCTTAAGGATCTTTGTACACGAAAGCGTAAGCTTAATGTCCATAAGAAAGCCTTTTTAGCTGGTCAGGTAAGTTCAATCCTTCTGAACCAAACAGCCCCTAAGTATAAAGACCCTTGATGCCCCACCATATCTTGTACGATTGGTAATCACATGGTTCATAAAGCATTATTTGACTTAGGAGCCAGTGTTAACCTACTATCGTACCATGTGTACACCCAGATAGGTCTTGGTGAGTTGAAACCGACTAAAATGACCCTACAGTTAGCTGATAGGTCTGTCAAAGTACCTCGTGGTATCATAGAGGATGTACTGATTGAGGTTGATAAATTTATTTATCCAGTGGATTTTGTTGTTTTAGACACTCAACCTGTTCAGGACCCTAGTGCTCAAATAGGTGATTTTAGGTCGCCCATTTTTAGCCACATCTAATGCTATAATCAATCTGTAGGACCGGGCTTATGAACATATCTTTTGGTAATATGACCCTTTGAACTAAATGTCTTTAATGTTAATAGACAACCTTCGATGAGGAAGTGAATATGGTTAGCACTTTAGTTCAAGATCTAATTCGGGATAATTAGGACGACACTTTATTTGGTGATTCCTTAGATGAATTTGATGAGACAATTCTCTTAAGTCGAGTTAGGTGACCAAAATGTTGAACTAGAAGAAGCTCTCAGTACTTTAAAGACTCTGAGACCACAGAAATTCAAGCCATAGTGCTAGGTCTTACGAAGAGTAATGTTGACCCTAAGTTTGGGGGTAATGATCTAGAAGAAGCTCTTGAGTATTTTAAAGACTCAGAGGATCCAGAAATTCAAGCAATAATTAGAGGTCTTTCTGAAAATACTGATTACCCTAAGTTTGGGGGTGATGATGGTCAAATAAAAGTCCCTAACTTGGGACTCGAGCCTAGTATGCCTGAGGTATTACTTGAGTCTCTTCCGACTCCTCAACCTGATCCTCCTGATACTGTCCAAGAGGAAATCCAACCACTAGAAACCCATAGTTCAAAAAAATCTGTTTGTCAAGACACTCATATGAAGCCCAAGTGGGCACCACAGAAAAACCCAGTTGTCTTGCAGGAAACCTTGGATGAGGATGTGCTCTGTCTGTTAATTTTTCTGATTTGGTGCATTTGTCTTATAATTGTGGCAGTTTTATTTGGTTTTGTTAATCCACAGTTGTTTCGACTATTGATATATGATTCGAAAGGTAATTAGCCATTTTGTGGTATTAGACGTCTGGCTGAAGACTTTAAACTTAGCACTTCTTGGGAGGTAACCCAATATTCATGCAACACGGTAATATCTTTCCTTAACTCTTTTGCTTCAAATGGTAATAGTTTCTCCTTGTTCATGCTTTTAATTTTATCTTTAGAACATTGAGGACAATGTTAGATTTAAGTTTGGGGGTGTGGGAGAAACTTTTTAGTTGCAATAAATAAACTCCAGAGCCTAGAAATTTATGTTTATTAAGGATGGCACTAACTAATCTAAGTGGATGGAAGCATCTTGGTTGTAGGAGTTGAGGAACCAATCTGATTAGATGGAAACATCTAAAGAGTCTATTCATAAAAAGCACCGAGCTCAGGTGTTAGAATTAAAGAAAAAACATGGTAGTTTCGCTATATCTCGTTGAATCCTTTTCACTTCTATTTTTATTTTGTTTTCTTTAAAATATGTTTCTCTAAGTGATTAGGTGGGGCTCACGATTCAAGTTGTTACCACTGTTATGGTGAAATAGAGTGATTGAGATACAAAAAGAAAAAAAAAAAAAATTGAGACCAGACCATCAGACCAACCGGAATAAATTCAATAAAGTCGACCACTGGAACCCTTATATATGCCAGTTGTGTTGACCTAGAGTTAGGATTATCGACCACTGGTTCCCTTGTATATGCCGGTGTGTTGATATTAGTCCAGAACGATATCTCGACCATTAGGATAGGTTCATTTTGGCAGTGGCCTTCAGACAGATATGATAAACACTGTTCACCTTAGTCAACATCAAAACCATCTACGTTTTTCTCTATATCCATCTTCTTAATCTATCCATGTGATTGGTTGACTCCGGTTATGATGTCCAGAAACTATCTAAGTAGAGCTCTGTGACTTATATATGAATTTTAGTATGCTTGAGTGCAAACTCGTACAAAGCAAATTGGAATTTCGCATCGGGTACTTCCTCCTGTAGTCAATAAGTATGCCAACCAAGGAGATTCTTTAGTGCCTTCCAAGGTTACTGCGCGTAGATAGTTAGGGTGCAGGTAAAGGTTTTGTGGGTATATCTCTTGTAAACCCTCCCGAGACTATAACTCGTCCACTAGGGCCACCTAGGGGTTTAAAGGCTTATTGCATACGCTAAATGCAATCGACGATGCCTGCGACAGTGAGTTAGGATTTTTATTTTGTAGATTTGATTTGCTCGGGACTAGCAAATAATAAGTTTGGGGGTATTTGATAGACGCATTTATGTGTCTATATTGATCTCAATTATGTATATTGTTAGTGCTCGATTTTGTACTTATTTGGTTATTTTATGTCTTTGTAGGTGTTTTTGGAGAAATAAGCTTTTGCGGCGAAATTGGCTCGAAAAGTGGTTTTTTCTTCGTGGGAGAAAATTACTATACGGACCCCCATTTTGGATAAGGGGTACCTCAATTACTAAGGGGCAACCCATTTCCAGAGCATCTACTATTCGCACCCCACCAGTGGTTAGGGGGAGCCCATCTTCCTAGTTTGAATATGAATTTTGGGCGGGAAAAGTCTGGTTCAAAAACTGCTCACCTGCGTACACTCCTGAATTGGATTTGGGCTAGTTTTCGTCGTAGATTCTCATTGGGCTTGGATGTATGGACTTACTACACCGAATCAAGGTTGGTAAAGTATTAGATCACGTAAACAAACAGGGGAAGAAATCTTCACAGGGACACAGAGAATCACGGGTTACTGGTGGTGTTTTTGGAGGAAATTTTCGAGAGATTTTTGTTAGGCTGATGTTCTTACCATATAAACAACATGCGTACGTGTTTGAGAACCAAACGGAAGAAAGAAATCTCTTTATATTTGGCGATTTCAGTTAAACAGGGAATGAAGGATAACTCGGGTTTAGATTCGTGGAAACTACGTGGGAATAAGGAGACCGTATATCCTGTGAGATATGATACTGTACCATAGAAAATTCAGGGACGTTGGATTGAGCCAGAAACACGTGAAAAGAAGAAAGAAAAGAAAATACTTGGGAGGTAAGAAAAGAGAAGATTTCTCGGGATTATGATCACTTGTTTGATATAAATAGAGTGGTACGAGTCCTAGAAAGGGGGTCGGGAGTTTTGGGGTCGATTGTAGAGTTTGGGTACGCTCTGGTACGAAGAAATCACGACTGCGAGAAAGTTGCGGCGGGGGTGAAGAAGGCGAAGAACTGACACTTCAGAAGTGTCGTTCTCAAGAACCCTAAAACACGAAGAACATAAGACGCGCAAGGAAGAACTAAAGTATCGTTTAAAGGGCAGTCTTATTCTTCTGTAACAGTCTCTTTGTAACACCTTTTCGGGCGTTGCAAACTTACCCTTTATTAGTTTTTCTTGTTTTTCACCTATTTGAGCTATGAACAATTATTTTGAGCACGTGAATAATATGAGGAGCTAAACCTCAACACTGGGATGACGGAGGAAGCCATGTTTCACAATGTTTGGTAATTATAATTGATTCTTAAGACTTCTTGCATTGATTTTTAATCGATTTATGATTTTCATTGATTATTTGTGATTTTGTTTGATAGTGTATGCTTAGTCTAAGAACTTTTAATGCACTATGCTTACAATTTACATCTAATGCTTTATAAAATCTACTTTCGGCAAAGAAATAAAGTCTATGAAAGAGCTAAAATTTGTTATGAATCATTGTATGAACCAATTGATTATGAAGTTTGGTGGAATCCTAAGTCCCAGTATCTCTCAACATTGTTAAAATCTTTTCTTTGTTTCTAGTATTTTATTTAAGTAAGTCCTAAAATCAACAACTTCCCAAGTCCGAGAATCAAACCCTTTTCTTACCACTTGTAAAACTACATCAGTTATCACCTCCCCGACGAGGTGTCAAACTCGCAAAATAAATTTCTCTACTTTTCTTTAACTAGCAAGTAGTATAATGTAAGTAGGATCGTCCCAAGGGAGGTATGAAGTTCAAGTTGTTATGCAAATACTCTTAGCAAAGATGATTTTGTTGTAGAAATGCTGAAAATTGTAAAATGTATTCAAATATGAGATGTAATTGATTAAAGGTTCATTCTAGACCACGGAATACAAACCAAATTGATAGATAGCTATGTTCTTCACATTATCATGTTACTAACAACCCTAGAATAATTAGTACGCTCAACTATTCCGTTATTATCTCCTAGCTCACCGGATACGGAAGCGCTCGACTACCGGTTCATACTTGCCATGTTTCCTAGAGGTACGCTTACTAGGTTTGACTTAAACAAATGCTCTAAGTTCTGAGAGATGAGGTTGCTCCTAGTGATGAACTCAAAAGCATGAATCACCTACTAGTGTTGATTTCTACATATGGGTACTTAACAAAGTCCCATCATCAATACCCACATATTACTACTTGTGTTTATCTTCTCTAGACAATTACGAATCGAAGAAAATCTAAACTAGCAAATAGATTAAGAATTAATGATTCAATTTCGAACTTAAACCCTTAACAAATAATCCATAGACAATATTAGCATGGTAGAAATCAATCAATAACATTAATAAATGCAAGAGAACAAGTTATTTCATATCAAATATAGATTCATATTTCGGGCTTCAAATCGCCCTTAATCAAAGAGAGTTTTAGTTACTCATAATATTGGAGTTCATCATCAAATAATAATGGAAATAAAGTAAAGAAGATGAAAATATTAAATGAAAGCAAACCCTAGCTCCGCTCTCTGCAAAACTCCAGAAAGAATACGTTACATCTAAAAGTGTAGAAGACTTTTCTTTTATAGCTTTTCCTCCTTCCAAAACTAGGTCAAGTCTCAAAAGCCCATATCCAATGTGTCCACCATAAGCCCAAGTGTGAGAAAACCTCATGTGAAAATCTGCTCCAAAAGTGGTCGCCGGAAAACTGGTTGAGGTGCCGGAAGTTGGACGGAACTCGGCGGAAAAAGTGACCTAAGATAAGTCGGATAGGCAACGATTCAACTCGGAAAATCAGGTGAGTCACACCGAGTCAATGAATCAATTCGGTGTTGTCGGCTAGGTCTAATCGGACTGGAGTCACCATCAACTTGTCCGAATGGACCGAGTTGGCAGGCCATTGTCTCTCGCCATTCTCGCAAAGGCCAAGCCAATGTTGCATCATCATTAAACATGACTAACTTATGCGCCCCTCTTGCCTTCCCGACTTCAAGCCGTAATACATCCGATGCATCTCGAGCCCTGCGATTCATTGCCTTCCTGCGACATAGTCGCTTCACATCCAGCACAAGCACCAGCATTTCGCTCCAGTTCCACAACCATTGCAGCCTACTACACAGCATCACAACAACTTCATATTTCAGCTCAGAATCTTGCTGCTCACTTGCACTACACCTTACAGCTTCCAGATACTCGAGCACAACCCATAAGCACCAGCTCAAGGCCATTTCAGTTGCTCAATAGCAGTTGCATTGCCACCAATACTATCTCAGCTTGTGCATCGGATCTCCACTGCAATGCAGCTCAGCTGCAACAGCTTCCCTTCCTGCAATTCAATTTCAGTCACTGCTATCTCTTCCCTGGCTTTGTTCTCGTCTCCACAACTGCAGCTGCAATTCATTGTACTCAGTTTAAGCAACTTCATCTCACTCAGCTAACATCTAGACAACATCACTTCCAACTTCAAGCACCAAGTTTCATAAATGCCAACCATCGCTGGCTAGCTATCATAGAACTCCATCCATATATCTGAACTGCTAATGGCTTCAACCAAACTAGTTCGCTCCATCTCTCTAACTCCCAACAGCACCTGCTATTTCTGTGCACCTGCAATTTGAGCAGCGGCACATCCATCTCCTTACTGCAATTGTAATCCCAGTTGCCAACTCATTTCTGCTTCCATAACCTACAACCTGAGATGCCTAATTCCAAACCAGCAGCCACAGCACCATTGAACCGAAAGCAACACCATCAGTTTATAGCAGCACCAGCAAGAACTCTACCAGGCCATATACCTATCTTAGCTTCTATCTCTCTGCATATCACTGCCAACAGCCCACGAGCTCAGCTCCTTCTTCCCGTTTGACAATTCAGCTTCATCTCTCGACTGAAATATCCAGCAACACCGTGGCATCTGTTCACAACACAGAATCTAGTACCACCATCAGCTCACTTCAGCAACTCAGATGTAGCTTCATCCTCTCCCTGACTAAATGCACACAACCAGCTTTATTTCAGCTCAATTTCATACACAGAAACTCACAGATTCAACCCCATATCAATTGGAACTTCTTGTTGCTGCAAACAACCACCATACTCTGCCTGAGAACGCCAACTGAGCTCCAATACCATCTCCTCCACTCGCAAATGTAGAGAGCGCCACCGGCATCATGGCTTGTAAACCACTCAAACCCATCTCAGAAACAGACCCATTACTCAGTTAACTTGGAACTGGTTCACATCCATTACTCCATTTCAATCCTTCTCAGGTCACTGCTCCAGTTCACATCACCAGCTCATTCACTACATTATAGCCATGCTAGCTCATTCAGAGAAACCTGCAATACGCCACAGCAAGCACCACGACCTGCACTGCACTCACTCAACCTCAGCAGCACATTTCTTCTCTACATTCTCAGCCTGCCAATCAATCTCTGGCACCACTTCCTCAGCTCAACAACACTGCCACTCTGCATCTAAGTACCACCTCCTTTCTTCCATTCAATACAGCAGCAACACTCTCCTGCTCTTTTAACTGCAAGACTTCAACTAAGCCTCATTCCAGAGCTGAACCTTCCCTCATCTGTAGCTCCAACTCCATCAACTCATAATCAGTGCTCCACCAGATCCTACCAAATTCACTGAGACCATCTGTAACTGCATCTCCCTGAGTTCACCTTAGGTCACATGCAATTACAACTTTGAGCATACACTAGCTCCACTGTACCGCTGGCAAACTGTGACTTAGCATCTTGCTTTGATTCCCCAGTGCTCATCTACTTAATCACACTCACACCTCCATCTTAGAACTTCAATCATTCTATGAACCAACGTTGCGGTTACAACCACTCAACTCCACCCTAATTAACAAAGAGACCCTAATTTATCCACCAACACAGTTGCAACTTCGGTTATCAACTTCTCCAATCTCTCTCTCGAATTCTGAGCAATTACTCATTCACACATCAAAACCTTCTATTCATTATTAATCAAACACCAGAACTCAACCCAAAATTCCCAAATTCTCTGCCAAATGAATATGATTCAAACCCCAATCCATTACTCTTTACTGAATCTTCTATTGCATCACACTTACCCATCAGTTCTCAACACACCACCAACTGTGTTCTTGTTCTTGTTCTTGTTCTTGTTGCAGTAGAGGTGCTCTCAAAAACCCATTGCTTCTGCTCATGAATAAACCTCAATTCCACAACAAAGCTTCAGTTCTTCCATTTGTAGACTACAAAATCGGTTGCAAATCTCGGATCCCCTTTCTTCATCCATCACAGGACCTAAATCTCAACAACAGCTTCATCACAGTAAGCTTCTTCTCCTTCAACTGGGCATCAGTATCACACAAACCCATGTCAAATCCACCTTCTCCATCATCAGCAGCTTGATTTAATGGTAAAAGCTTCACGAATTTCCCTTGATTTACTCTGAGCTAAAACTTGAATTCAAACAACATCAGCATCATCTTCAATCATCTCTCAATAGTAGCAAGCTCTTGTTCTCTGAAATTTCCAAATCTCAGAGTCTCATGATGATGCCACCATCTTTTCTCTCTCGATTTCTCTCTGGCTCTGGTATTTTCCATACTTTTAGACAACCAACACAGCCGCACAAAACATGATTGAGGAGATATTTTCTCTCAATTTTAGGTGTAGGAAAGGAAATTGTTATAGACACCCCACTGACTTGGATAAGGGATGCCCATATCTGTTTAACCTGTCAGTTTCGCCAAACCGACAGCCTATTCACTCCTTCTCGTGCAGCCTAGCCTGCTCCAAGTATCTTTCGCCCGTGAACTGGTCGTTTTGCCTTTTTACGCTCCAAATGGGCACCTTCTTTCGCCAACTGACAACCGTCTCTTACTTCTCAAACTCACTTCATCTCTTCAATTTCTATTCATCACTAAAGCGGTCATGCTTTTTAGGACAAAAATCGCATCACTAAAGCCGACATGCTTTTCGGATAGAGATGAAGAAATAAAAGCAATTAGTGAGAAATAATCCGCCTCTAACCGCAATTGCACTTGAGATGACGCTTTTGCCACATTTCTTCTTCTTTTGTTAAGAATGACTCCAAAGTACCTAAAAACTCAAAAGCAAACATAAGATACATATTTTACAAGAAAACTTAGCGAAGAAAGCATAAACAATAGATAAATATCAAGGTGTTTTAGACACCTATCACCTCCTCCCATTATTTCACCCTTTACTCTCTTCCTTCATGAGGCCAGGGTACGTTTCAATCTCGACTTGTACAAATAGGTCTTACCTATTTCCACCAGACAACAAGTCTCGGTCAGGAGAAAAATACAACACTCTCAGAAAATGCAACTTTGCAAGCTCTTCAAAAAAGGCATTTCATCTCTTGCAAGCTTACGAAGCTTTCACTTTCTAATACAAGTCGAGACACTACTCTCCCAGAATTATTCTGGTCTCAACACTTTTCTTTGCTTCCCCTCCCCAAATCAACCCTTCTCCTCCACTTTGTGGCCAAGCAAGTCCGGAACGGCCATTTCTTGGTTTAGGCCGGACTTGTACGAGATTGATCTCTCGAATCTATAAAGTGCTCACGTGCAACACATTTGTTTAGGGTTTAAACCAGTTTCTCACTCACCTACCGAATTTACCGAAATCGGCGGAAACGATTTTTACCCATAAACAATTGGCGACCACAGCCGGAGGATTGATCTATCGCACAATACCAACTCCGACTCCGATTTCGTTTCTGAACATCAAATCCCAACATGGTGGAACTCAGGTCCGGAGCGGCTGCCAAGAATACCAGCACAGAACACATCCCTGATGTTAGCGTCTCTCCCAATAACGTTGTTGCATCACCTACTGACTACAGCAATATCGAATGCACTCCCTCAAGCGTAACACCGCCAATCACCAGGGCCAGATCCGCTGCCTCCTCTAGTGTCTCTTTACAACCCTCTAATCACGGCAATGAAAATATCTCTTCGGGTGTCACGCCACCAGTCACCAGGGCCAGAGCCGCCGCTGCGGCCCCTAATGCTTCGTCTAGCATGGCGCCTCCGACCACAACTAAGGTTCCAACTACCCCTCCGACGGGACGAGAGACCAGAGGGACCAGAGGAAGTCGTCCTTATGTCACCATCGCTAATTTGATGGAATGACAGGAGATGCTCGCCAGAGCCCAGACGGATATGGTTTCAACGCAGAAGGAGGTACTCGTCTTTCTCAAGACCCTGACAGAGCGACTACCACGTGATTCACGTCCTCCAGAGCCGCTTAGGAACATCTCCAACAACCCCGATACCAGCACCTCGGTGGAGCACGCCTCCACGGATGAGGAAACTCGCGTTAGAATCCCGTTGGAAAGAAATCAGCCGCCCAACTTCGTCACGCGAGAAGATCTGGAACAACTTCTCCGCAACCGAATCAAGAATGATGAATTGGACGTGCATCATCACCAACCCCCTTACCCATCCGAAATGCGTAGAATCCCTCTCCCAAGGGGGTACTCTTCTCCTCAATTTACCATGTACGATGGTACCGGAGTGCACATGAGCATGTCTCCCGTTTCGGAATCCCTAGGTGAACATGAATATAATCACGTTCTTCGTTTAAGGGAATTCTCAAAATCACTTACTTGGAAGGGCGTATACATGGTACAACAACATCCCAACGAACAAAGATTCCCAACTGGAGTAGCATGGTCACTGCGTTTTACAAGAAATACTTCTTCGTGTCCGAACAAGTTACTTTCTCGGACCTCGGAAGAATGTACCAAAGGGATAACGAACATCCAAATGATTTCGTCAAAAGGTTCAGGGTTCAAGCACTCGACTGTCACGACCCAAACGTGACCGAGCAACAACTGGTGAACGCGTGCATCAATGGTATGGTTCCTATTTACCGCGCATTGCTAGAGAACTTGCGCTTCCAAACATTCTCCGAACTCCATGAAGCCGCCAGACGATCCACAACAACAGCACCAGCATTACTGGAAAGAGCTAGGCCAACTCGAACCGAAGACACGCGTGAAACTTGCGGGAGTAGACGCCTCATCAGCAAGCAATTTAATGCCGGCTCATCCTCCGTGAACATAGTAAACGAAAGGGGAAAAAGGAAAGCCCCAACGAGCCACCAGCCAAAACGTGAAGCGCCGGCACAACGGGAACCCCCGCCACGAAAGACCGTCACTAAAACTCCCATGCAGCATCATGAGACCGAAGGAAATACCCTTGATTTCCCGTTTCCCATCGAGGAGGTGATTGACCTCCTAGAAGCCTGGGTTCAAGATAATGTTATCAGACTGCCACCTCCCAGACGTCCACCAACTGAGGCTGAGATGGCGAACCCCAAGTACTGCCATTACCATAGGTTCGTTCACCACCCGACCAACGATTGCAACAGACTAAAGCATATTTTCAAAGAAAGGATGAAGCGGGAGAACTCCAACTAGGAGACGAAAGAGTGCATCGAGACCCACTCCCAATAAGAAACTGCGGGTCCTCTGGGGACTCCGTGCACGAGACTGTACAATCCATGATGCAACATGTATGCGCAATTCTCTATCTTTCCAAGGTGCAGCGCCAAGATATTTTCGCAGCTCTCAATCGCGTTGTATCCGGCAAACAACTTTTTCTCTTCTCGGAAACCACGCCAGGGGCCCAAGCTTTCCAAACAAGCGGAACCAAAAAGGAGAACTGGGGACTGCTGACCACGTCCCGTTTAAGAGGTAACGAATTTGACGACACGCTCATCGACACGGCCTCTGACCACAACATCATTACTTTCAAGACACTAAAGGCAGCAGGATTTACAAAACAAGATGCTATATATTCCCCGTCCGTGATTAAGAACTTGAGAGGAGAAACTTTGAACGCGCATGGCTACATCAACCTAGAGATCAAGATGGGAGACGCTATAACGCATAGCAAATTCCACATTGTCAAAGAACTAGATCATGACATGATATGGGACGCTTATGGGTGCTCGACAACAAAGCGAAATTGGATGTGCACCCTCTGCCGCCGTCCACGCCCGAAGGAATTTCCAACAAATCATCCCACTGGTTATCGCATCAACGAACTATCGAAGGAACCCGGACATCCGGAGAGGTCCCGTTGGCGCTATCTCATGGTTTTCAAATGCAAGTAAGTCTGGACCGAGCAACCTTTTCTCGCAACCGGTCTTTCCTTCCCCATTCCATCATGGGGACTCGGCGCGACATCGCACGAACGCTGTCAAGAAATGTGAATGGGGAGCTGGACCATTTGAACACTTTGCAAGAAGCTTGGAAACTTCTATTGAAACCAACGAAGCCAAGACTCAAACGGTTGCACGACGTCTGAACCCGTTTTCAATCGGAGATGTAGTGGTTAAGGAAAGCTCGTTTCAAGTTGGGAAGATGACAAGAAATGGCTATTCAAACCGATTCGCCCAATGAAAGAGAAGACGAGTCAGATCTGGTTGCGGATACCCTTTTGGGAGGATATTGCAAGCTCATCAATGCAGACACACCTGAAGGCGTGATAATTCACTCGCGATGGCTCAAGGCCTCCAATCCCTAAAATGCTGTACTTCCCAATCACTCCCCCTTTTAGTATTTCCTTTAATAATTCCTCTTAGTAGTTGTACTCCCCCAAGATGAATACACCGTTTGTATTTTTTCCTGAGGATTCCCTTTTCCGTCAAAAAAGGAGAGGCATAAATACATCTCTTTCCAAGCAAATTCTCCAGATATCAGAGAAATACATCAGATGAACCCAGAAAACCATTGCAGAGCCATCATACCACAACCTCTTTCAAAAAATATATATGAAGCAAAATGTTGACTGATGAAGAAGAACGTAAAGATGAGTTTACGAAAAAAAAAAAAAAACATCAGGGGAACTAAGCAGCTAACAGAAATAATAAAAGGGAGGAACTAGCCCTCGAAGGATGGAGCACAAGTCCCCTCGGGCAAGGCTATCTTCAAGCACTTCCCCCAGCAATCCCTCGGGCAACAAAGTTTCCATTCATCGGTGTTAGCAGCATCAACCTCAACATCCCATCCCGAAGCAACCACAACAACAGCAGTGTCCTCCCCGACGACCGGTCCAGCATACGCCACCATGACCCCTCCGGTATCACCAACGACACCTTTGGAATCAACTTCAAAGGCTATTTCGTTTCCGTCATATGCTCCTTTGAAGGTTTTCTCATCGACACTTCGAAGAAAGTTTTTTGATTCATCCGCATCAAAATCAAGAATCATGGCGCTCTCCTCCAAGAGCCTCACACGTTCGCTTTTCCGTCGCTTCGACCTAGAAACAGTCCGATCCGCCCCATACCCGGACCGAGGAAAGGCTTTGCCGCACTGAAACTTCTCAATATGCCAAGGCTATTCCTCGTTCTCTCGCCCCTCCTCCATGCTCACTAAACCCAAGAAAGTCCGAACATGCACCTGTTCTTCATGGGGATAGATGGAAGGGAGGTCCTTAATGATTTCATTAGATTCATGGAACAGAGATTCAATCCCAACCAATGCCTCCTCAAGAGAAGAAGATCGATCTCCGCCAATTCTGAAGTCCTTCTCCGAAGAGTTAAAGGCGCGGCCATCCCTGGAGGGTCCCATCATACACTGCAAAAAATGGGAAAATGATCAAGTTCCACCCTATCTATACACATATAAAAAGAGGATAACATGAACAGAGAAGAAGAAGAAAACATACCGGTATGATCTTCTTAGCCCGAATAACCCTAGTCGGGGTGCTTTTGCAAGAGTCAGACCTCGCGCCTTCACTTGGAGAATCTGGCTGTTTATAGGATTATTCGTCTCTAGGCAAAGAAAGAAACTCAACAAGAAGAACCTTTTCTCAAACAAGGGAGACAGTACAATTGCTTTGGGTATGAATACGGAACCTTAAAAAAGGAAAGGAAGCAATGAGGGACATAACGCTTCCAGATTTTAGCATGGATAATGCCCTGATTGAAGCCGCGCGTGAAGGAAGGCAAAATAAGGAAACTTTACTATCTGTAGAAACGCCTGCTCCCTCCTTGTTTACACCGGTCTCACCAATTGCGCCAACTTCCCAATGACCGCCCAAGTCGCGCCAGCTAGCACACTCAGCTTCCCCACCTTGCGTCGGTCCCACCAGCTAGCAACCTCAGTTTCCCAACTCGCGCCAACTTCTCAATGCCGCCCAGCTTCCTGTCTCTCAATGATGTTGACTCCCCAATCGTGCCAACCTCCCGATTTGTGAAAAACTGCCAGAGGCAAGGATTCCAAATCCTATTTATAAAAAGGTCAGACACGCCTCCTCAATTTTCTTTACGATTTACTGCTGATAGTTTGTCACCATCTTATGCTTACCTCGCAACAAAGCTCCTGTTCCGAGCTAAGCAGGGGACTTAATGTTGATGGTGGTTTTTAGACAAAGGGTAAAATCATAAAACCCCGGATAACCTAATGTCACCAGTGACACATTTATTAGAACATTCAATGCATGTAGTCAGTAATTAATAGGGGGTATTTTTTCAAATTAGGGTTACAACGAACAAAACCCTAATTCACCTTCGTGCCAATGGCAAATCATGCCAGCCACACCTAGCCCAAGCTAGTCACGCCATGCCAAACGCACTCTGCCTTGGCCCTAGCTATGCTAGTCACACCAAACGCGCCAAAGCATGCCAACCATGCTAGCCGCACCTCTGTGCCAATGCAAATCATGCTAGCCACACCTAGCCCAAGCTAGCCGCACCATGCCAAACGCACTCTGCCTTGGCCCTAGCTATGCTAGTCACACCAAACGCGCCAAAGCATGCCAACCATGCTAGCCGCACCTCCGTGCCAATGGAAAATCATGCCAGCCACACCTAGCCCAAGCTAGGAGTGCCATGCCAAACGTACTCTGCCTTGGCCCTAGCCATGCTAGTCACACCAAACGCGCCAAAGCATGCCAACCATGCTAGCCGCACCTTTGTGCCAATGGAAAATCATGCCAGCCACACCTATCCCAAGCTAGCCGCGCCATGCCAAACGCACTCTGCCTTGGCCCTAGCTATGCTAGTCACACCAAACGCTCCAAAGCATGCCAACCATGCTAGCCGCACCTCTGTGCCAATGGCAAATCATGTCAGCCACACCTAGCCCAAGCTAGCCGCGCCATGCCAAACGCACTCTGCCTTGGCCCTAGCTATGCTAGTCACACCAAACGCGCCAAAGCATGCCAACCATACTAGCCGCACCTCCGTGCCAATGGCAAATCATGCCAGCCACACCTAGCCCAAGCTAGCCGCGGCATGCCGAACGCACTCTGCCTTGGCCCTAGCTACGCTGGTCGCACCACGCCAAGCCAAACACCCTTACCTTGGCCCTAGCCACGCCATGCCAAAGTAGCGCCCGCGCCTAGGCTTGAAAACAGTGCAACCTAGGCCAAATTGGCCACGCATGCCATTGGCACATGCCAACACGCATCGCTGGTAGCTTTTCTTACCAGGCCGTGGCACTAATAACCGAGCGTGCCATTGGCACATGCCAACATGCTCGCTGGTAGCTTTTCTTACCAAGCCGTGGCCCTAATGGCCGAGCATGCCACTATCACATGCCAACACGTATCGCTGGTAGCTTTTCTTACCAGGTCGTGGCCCTAATGGCCGAGCATGCCATTGGCACATGCCAACACGCTCGCTGGTAGCTTTTCTTACCAAGCCGTGGCCCTAATGGCCGAGCATGCCATTTGCACATGCCAACACGCATCGCTGGTAGCTTTTCTTACCAGGCCGTGGCCCTAATGGCCGAGCATGCCATTGGCACATGCCAACACGCTCGCTGGTAGCTTTTCTTACCAAGTTGTGGCCCTAATGGCCGAGCATGCCATTGTCACATGCCAACACGCATCGCTATTAGCTTTTCTTACCAGGACGTGGCCCTGATAGCCGAGCATGCCATTGGCACATGCCAACACGCATTGTTGGTAGCTTTTCTTACCAGGCCGTGGCCCTGATGGCCGAGCATGCCATTGGCACATGCCAACACGCATCGCTTGTAGCTTTTCTTACCAAGCCGTGGCCCTAATGGCCGAGCATGCCATTGGCACATGCCAACACGCATCGCTGGTAGCTTTTCTTACCAGGACGTGGCCCTAGGCCGAGCATGCCATTGGCACATGCCAACATGCATCGATGGTAGCTTTTCTTACCAAGACGTGGCCCTAATGGCCATGCGTTCCATTGACTCATGCCAAACACGCACGCTGGTAGCCTAACTTGCAAGCCGTGCAACCTAGGCCAACTTGGCCATACGTGCCATTGACACATGCCAAAACCCACGCTGGTAGCCTAACTTGCAAACCATGCAACCTACCACCAAGGCATTCCGCACACGCCATTGGCACATGCCACACATGCCACTAGCAGCTCTGGCATTGCCACTTACACTCAACGTACAACCTACCACCCAGGCATTCCGCACATGCCACACACGCCACTAGCAGCTCTGGCATTGCCACTTGCACTCAAGGTGCAACCCGCAACAAAGGCATTCCGCACATGCCACACGCGCCACTAGCAACGCCACTTGCACTCAAGGTGCAACCAACACTCGAGACATCAACACAAACCGGGATGCTTTCCGTGGTCTTGGTTTGGCGGTCACAAAGATGCAGCGTACACTATGCTCACATTAAGAAAGCGTGAATAGGAATAAAGCGGTCAAATAAATGAGAAAATAATGGTGAAAACGTTTTCACCCATAAACACCATGCGGTTACCACCTCCTCCCATTATTTCACCCTTTACTCTCTTCCTTCATGAGGCCAGGGTACGTTTCAATCTCGGCTTGTATAAATAGGTCTTACCTATTTCCACCAGACAACAAGTCTCGGTCAGGAGAAAAACACAACACTCTCAGAAAAGGAAACTTTGCAAGCTCTTCAAAAAAGTCCTTTCATCTCTTGCAAGCTTCCGAAGCTTTCACTTTCTGATACAAGTTGAGACACTACTCTCCCAGAATTATTCTGGTCTCAACACCTTTCTTTGCTTCCCTCCCCAAATCAACCCTTCTCCTCCACTTTGTGACCGAAGCAAGTCTGGAACGGCCATTTCTTGGTTTAGGACGGACTTGTACAGATTGATCTCTCGAATCTATAAAGTGCTCACGTGCAGCACATTTGTTTAGGGTTTAAACCAGTTTCTCACTCACCTACCGAATTTACCGAAATCGGCGGAAACGATTTTTACCCATAAACAACAAGTCATAGTTGAACACACTGATCTCGTAGGAAGTAGAGGTAGTTAAGTAGTAGAGAAGTGTGGATCGTGTGAAAGTGGTGAAAACCATGTCCTTGTCATGAAGGGAAGACCGGTCAGATTTACACCCACTACTCATTTACTGCTATCAACCGTTCGCCTTTCCTGACACTTTCTCATAATGGGCGTGTTGCACGCCGCACACTGTAAACCGCCAGACCAATACCCTGATGAACATCCTTCAGTTTGTGACATGTTTGATGTCTCGAGAATTTTTGTGGAAAATATGTAGCAAGTTGTTGAGTGGGTCTTGTTTGCAAGACCTAATTATTTTGACCAATCACGCGCAAGCTAGGCGGCGGGCGGTCATATGTTACAAGTCAAGTTGTGAGATTTGCCGCAAGAAATAGCATGTAATGCTCTTAGGTTAAATAATTAAGTTATTTATGAAATCGATATTTATAAAATATCGTTCGTAATCGATGCATATAAAGCATCGCTATTAAGCAAGCAACTCAAAATAATCGATGCATATGAAGCATCGTTGTACAGAGCCTGTTTTGGTTGGTCGCGGAATTTAGTGTCTAAAAAGGAACGCGGTCGGCCATCATTGAGTGGCTGCCAGGAGCTGTTCGAGCAAGTTGAGGATGATCCGATCAGTTCCCATTGGAGGGGGTCGGCCAGTGACCACAACGGCATCTTACTGGTCCCTCAAAATTAGATCTAGGCCAGTCGATTTGGCTAGCCAAGTTGGATGGCCGAGATCACTTTGCGGCAGTTACACATTGTCGTTGATAGAATTCAAAGCTTTTGAAGCCGTGTGATTGACATACTTTGGGTAATAGGTTCGTGGCATTGCTGGCACATTTGAAGCAAATGCGATTGGTCGGAGCTGTTTTTGAGCCGCCGGTGAGCATAGCCGCATCTTGCTGGTTGCTTAAAGTCAGATCTAGGCCGGTCGATTCGGCTAGCGTAGTTGGACGGACGAGATCATTTTGCGACAGTAATGCGCTGCTGCTAACATAAATTAGGTTTTTGAGCCGCGCAACCATCCTACTTTGAGCGATCGGTTTGAGGCTTTGATTGCGAGCTGGGAAGGCTCTGATTGGCCGAGGCATAAGTGGGCCCACCGATGTGTACTACAGAGCTTGTCCGGTCGTGTCAGGAGGCGGGTAAGCTTGATAAATCGGCCGGCCAAATCGTGCGGTCGTGATTGTTTTAAAACTGACATGGGCAGCCTATATTCGATTTCTTTAAGGAATTAAGTGTGTCGACCATCAAACTTCCACCTTTAATTAAAAATGTAGGCTGCGCATTTAGAGCGATTTGATTGGTCGATCGGAAAAAGGGGGGCTGGCAGGCAATAATATGGGGCGTGTCCGGTCGACCATGGGCGGCACCGGCTAGGGCAAACTGGTCGGCCAAGCGACGTGGCCGCGCCCCCTTTTGCTGCTGCCTTTATTTGTCGTAGTTTCATGTTTTCCAAACTTTGGTAGGATTTTGCTCTTACTAATCCATAATGGATCAATTTCCTAGCCTGCCTAGGTTTAGTTTCGACCAATAGGGTTCGAGATTTTGCGTAGGCCGCAAAAACCTAAATTTTATAAATTGGTAAAATTAGGTTAAAATTTTGAATTTTGCGAGCTGACACAAAATTAATCAAATTTGATGAATTTTGTGCGTTGACATAAAATTACTAATTTCATTCTCAGAGAGCAGCGCAGTTTGCGTGCTCTTGAGTACTTTCATGAAGATCTTAATCCTGACACTTCGGGAAATTCATGTTACTCAGCTGCGAGTGAACATTAATTGTCATGTCAATATTAAGAGTTCAGCTGGGGAACATAGCATAGGAAAATACTCAGCAAGTCGTACATTTAGTGAATAATGCAGGTGGGAGATTGGTAAAATTTTTAGAATACTTGGGATTGTTGTTGCATGGACCAATATTATTCTAAATAAAATTCATAGGTATTAAACCACATAATTCATGTGTAAGCAGAGAGGTATAGACACTCATCAGCTTCTTAGCAACCCTACTTCTTTGCAGAAAGCAGTTATACAAAATACAGGGTTTTACAATTTTAGCCCTGAACTAAAAACCACCATCAACACACATACTACAAATATTTTTCCTGATTAGGTCTAAAAACAGATAATTTATTCTTAGTATGCAGAATACCTTCAATGCATTTCCACAAAATAGTTGGATTTTTGGCAATAGAAAAGCCTTCCAAAGGCTTTTATAGATTTGATTAACCTAAATATTTGGGACAACAAGAAGGAGATCACCATTTAGAAGCTTATAAGCCGACTTAACTGTGAAATAACCATTTTTAGTGTAAGACCAAATCAATGTGTAATGGCCTGACATGGGAATCCTGATATTCATTATTTTCTGATAGTTATCTTGAGTACATTAGGTCTGAATTCGAAGTTCTAGTTTCTTTATCAATCAAGCTATTCACACATATGTTGGGATTAGGGTAAGATCTGCATAAGGGGATTGACATATTAGGCACCCAATTATCAAGAAAAGCATGAATATTATCACCATTTCTAACTTCCCAAATAGAATAATGACTAATGATATGAAGACCATGATGTATATACTACTCCAAACCCAAGAAGAGTTCTTGATATCTTTATGATGCAAGGGATGAAATTTTTTAAAATATTTGCATTTCATCAGAAGAATGAATAAGCAACCATGCAGTTTTCACAAGAAGAGCTTCATTAGTAAACTTAATTAAGAATCCTAAATCCTAAACCTAAACCTCCTATCAGTTTATGAGTACAGACATGTAACGACCCGACCCTCCGTCGATACTGTCTAAACTTAGCCATTGTGGTTATCCGACAGTATAGGGTTTTCAACGGGCACCGCTGCGGAGCTGTAGCTTCCCCGGAGGTCACCCATCCTTGAATTACTTCCGCCCGAGCACACACCCATCCCTGAATTACTCCCGCTCTAGCATACTTAACTGCAGAGTTTTCTGCCAACTCTGGAGCCAATTGTGTTGAAAAGTCCTTGCTGTTAGGAAAGGAAAAATCATTACATATATTCCAATTTGCGAACCCTACCTGCTGAATCGTGGTATTACAAAATATTCTCCCTTATTTTAGGATAATAACCACCATTTGAACCTTTCTCCACCAGAAATCCTGTTGGGATTCTTCAATTTTATTTATAAGATTATCTAGGAAAGAATTCATATAATAGATGGGAGAGCAATTCAAGACATTATTAACCATGAAAGACCTTCTAGATTGAGACAAATGATTCTCTTTCCACTTGGCCACTCTTTTATCAAATTGATCAGGAAAATGTGAGAAAGTCTAGGTCTTTGAACTTTTGGGGAAAAGAAGAATGCCTAAGTTGAAAAGGAGAGGGTAACTAGTACAACACCAAATTTTTCGTTAGGGAACCTATATAGACAATCCTTATACAATCTATACATTCGGTTAGAAAACTGTATTTAAGATTATTTTAACAAGGTAAACCTAGTATTTACCCGAACTGTTCACGAACCGAATTCCAACAAGAACAAGTCTTGCAATCTATATTTCAAGATATATACGAATTCAACAAGAACGAGTCTTGTAGATTCTTTACGGTTGAGATAATACTTTCTAGGTTTAAATACGTACAACCTATGATATTTCAATTATAAAGATAAAATAAATATAATGCGGAAAATAAATAACACAGACACTAGCGATTTTTTTTAACGAGGAAAACTACAATATTGTAGAAAAACCCCGGGACCTAGTCCATATTGAACATATAGATTTAAGCTGTTACACCAATTACCTATTACCAGATTTCGGACTAGATGTAATATCTCTGCTTCAGTTGTATTCGTGCACCTGTAGAACTCCTAGCAGAATACCGATTCTCTTTAGGATTTTCTCTTGTAAATCATCTAGCCGAATGCTAATTCTCTTTAGAAGATCCTCTTGAAAATCTTCATGCATAACGTAATCTCTTTAGAAGATGACTCCAACAATTAGGGTTTACCGTTCCGTAACCTAATTTGATTCTTCCTCACAAGATCATGTAGAAATAATCTAGAGATATCTTGATCTATCAAATCTAGATTTTATGAAACACCTAGAAACAGGTTTCGTAACTATCAACGAAGATAGATTGCATGTGCTTTATGATCCCCAAGTAAAGTCTTTTGGAATCTCAATCTTGTTCGTGAAGAAAAAACATATAGAAAACAACCTTATGCAATACACACACACAATTTTCCAAGGGATGGTTTGTGTTACATGAAACCTCGATCAAGGCTAGGTTTCTTGGAAGCAAACCTTTCTTGTCTAGGAAAGGAAACACAAAGTATTCGACGAAAAAGGTCTTTAGTCACGTACTCATGGTTTTAGTCCGTGGATTGTTGCCAAAAGTTCGTGTACAATTTCTTATTCACAAATCAACGTTAATCACACATATAAGTGTTGCTATAATAAATCACTCATAACTTCTTCGTTTTAACTCTGAATTGAGTGATTCTTTGCTCATTGATTTCGTGTATTCATTCACTACAACATGAGGACCTTTCTAGGGTCAAAGATCTTTCTCACAAAAGTCTTGGGCTAAAATATCCTTGAGTGTATACATGAATGTATATTACAATCATAGGAATTGTTCCATAGATTGGGAACTTGTTTCGATAGTTAGAGAGGTAGAATAAACAAGAGAAAATCAAGTATTTGTTGCTAACCTTCGATGAAGTTCTCAATAGATGTTTTCATGAGTCTTCAATCTTCAGTCTTCAAGGATAACTTTGATTAGAGAGGTAGAATAAAATATCCTTGACTGAGACACGGACACCGTGGTAACACAGGCACGCTGCCTTTACCGACCAAGGCCGGCCCTAAGGCTTGCAAAGAGCCGGTCCTACACATTTTCATAATTTTGACCTAATTTGCTAACAATTGCTCATACTGGGTCCAAACTCTCTCCAACCAACTTGGGACTCGCTCAAACGACTGGCACCTTGTCCCATGACCACCAAGGGCCAGTTCCATGCCCCTTTGGTTGGTCCCTCATCTCTCCATAAATTAGGTTTTATTAGCTAACGCTCGCACAAGCACTATTCTAATAAATGATCAAAACCAGCATTTGATCATTCTTTCACCAACCGGTCAGCAAAGGACCCTGGTGCACGCTCACTCGAGCACTTGGGCACCACATGGTCGTCCATCATCCCATGTGGTCGGTCTCTCCTTTACTCAGTGACCTATTTTCAGTAATTCATCAATTGACGAACAATTGATAAAAAATTAGGGTTTCGAACAAACGCTCCACAAATCATAATTCTGAGCAAGTTCAAGCACTAATAATTTTATGTTGATCCAGCAATCGACATACAGATTAATTATATAATATTCGGTCCAGCTACCAATATTTTAAATTAATATTTTATTTGGTCATGCTACCAACAATTCATCGAATGAGCAATACTTGCTCAATTGCTCGAATATTGATCCAGTAATTCACTGAATGAGCAATACTTGCTCAAACGCTCGAATATTGATCCAAATATCAATATTTAATTCACTGAATGAGCAATACTTGCTCAAACGCTCGAATATTTATCCAACTATCAATATTCAGTAATTCACTGAATGAGCAATACTTGCTCATCTGCTCGAATATTGATCCAACTATCAATATTCAGTAATTCATCGAATGAGCAATACTTTCTCACATGCTCGATTCCTATACTAATATTCAGTAATTTATCGATCAATTGCTGGAGCAATATTTGCTCAGACTATCAACATCATTCATTCGAAGAACCACGTCCCAGAGACATGTTCAATTCATGAATCACAGAGTATTCGACTATCATGCTCCACTAAACGAAACTTAGACCCATTGTCTAATCAAGTCAACGATGGACTAATCAAATACACGTCTGCCTTGCAGACTCCATGTTTGTGAGATATCAATCACGTCACATGGGGGATATCACTTAGGGTTTTGGTCTGGCGGCCTACAACACGTGTGTTCATCCACGATGAGAAATGTGAGTAAGTCGTGCAAAAAATTGAGGGAGTTAGCAAAGTAGTGGGTGGACAATCAACCAACCCTCTTACGTACAATGAACTGGTAAAACTACGATTTACCACTTTCCCACTCTTTCACTCGAGCAACTATCACACTTATTGGAGATCAATGTGTTTACATTCCAGCAATATAAATAAGTATCTGATTTCATGATTGAGGATACGAAAATAACACAGAAATCCACGAGATATTGAACAAACAATCCACCGTCTAACCAAGAATCATCGTGTGACTAACACTCTCTCAATCACTCGAACTTATTCATCATTTGCAGAAAAATATAACACATTCATAGATCACCATTGATCTCACACAATTCTTAGCTTCCCTCCTACAGATCAACCCATCTCTCTCTTTGTAACCGAATTGACTCTGGAACGGCCATTGACTTGGTTTAGGCCCGAGTCCTACAGATTGATCTCTCGAACTCAAAGCACTCCCGTGAAGTGCATATGTTTGAGGTTAGGTAGTTCGCTCGGTTGAGGAGTCTCTGTCCGCTCGGTCGTCTCTCCATTCCTAAGAAAACCAGCGAATCGTTTTTCCCCATCTACACCATTAAACAGAAATTATTAAAAAAATAGATAAAATAAGAGAATAAAAAATAACTAATTAACAAAAGAAGATTAAAAATGGGATAGGACCAAACCAAACCCATGGGCAGAAAAGAACTAATGATCTAGATTGGCTGTGATGAAATTGGATCACTTCCTTGAAATTAGATAATAAGATCTTGCGTAACTTGTTCATTCCCTCTTAAGCTTGATTTCAAAAATCTACCTATGTTTCAAAAGAGAAGGGAAGTTGAGTATGGAGAAAGAAAACGAAGAAGTTCCTCGAGAATTTTCCACATTTACCACTAGATGCGATGGTCAATATTGTTCCTAGCAGACCTTGACTATTGGGGAGTCTGAGAGTTACTAGACTAACCTTGACTCTGGTCCTTAGACCAGGAAAGTTTAGGATGATTTTTACAACCAGGGTTATAGGTTTCTGAATATGGATCAAACTTCTAACTGTTATAAAATATAGTGTTATTGTAAAGAGCACGGGTTTGCTCTTGAACTGTTTTTCCTTTCCAAAATGACTTGGGCTCTATTCCAAAATTAGGTTGACTCAGTTCTAAAGCTTCTAACCTTTTTGATATTGCTACTATTTTGGAATATGATTTAAAAGATCCTTTTACCCTATTGACATCAGTGCTTCTTAGAAGAATTGTTTTCTGGGGTTCCCTGCTACAATCCCTTTGTTGGATTTTTTTTTCAGCGATTTCATTTAAACATATCATCCCATCATTAACAGTTTTATCTTCAAACCCACCGCTCTACCATAGTCGTTGTTGAATAATCTACTCTTCAAAAAGAATCTGGATTAGCCTTACCTTTTCTAAATCATGATGAGGACATTGTGCTAGCAACTCATTGAACTTTTCCAAAAACCTATATAAAGATTCTCCCTCTTGTTGAGCAAATGTGCAAATGTGTTGCCGAGTAGATGATGTTTTTGTTTAGGGAAAAACTTCTGGAAAAAGTCAGATGTAAGCTGTTCATTTACTTTAATGGACTCAGAAGTCAAACCATATAACCAAGATTTGGCTTTGTCTTTTAAGAAAAAAGAAAACAACTTAAGTTTCAATGCTTCATCATCTAGGTCTTTAATTCTAATGGTACTACAGATTTCCTCAAAATCCCTAACATGGAAACATGATTTTTCATTTTCTTTCCCTAAGAAGACTAGAAGCATCTGTATGGTCCCAAGTTGCACCTAATAGTTTGCTTCAGTGTTAGATAAATTGATACATGATGGACGAGTGGTCCTGGTTGGATTCAACAAAGCTTTTAAAGTTGCAATTTCTGGCACTATCAAAGGACTAGGAATTACTTCTTCACACAGTGTCAAGTTTTTAAAATTATGTTTTCCAAAAACTAGGCTCTCTCGATAAGAATCTTCGAGATCCTCGTTTCTAGAACAAAACTACTAGGCTTTTCACTACTCCAACGACCTAGAGTGTCTCTTTTCCAATCTCGCTCAGTGATTCTCTCGAGCGGTCTTGGCATATACTATAAAGACCAAAAATAAAAATAGATCCTAATTGGAAGGGAATCGTATCAAACACAAGCAAGGCTGACTCAGCCAAACCATCCTTATTGAATCTAGCAAACAAAAAACATGATGACTCCAATTAGATTGTTTCTAGACAACTTATATTCTTCCAAAAGGAAACTAGCATTGCTCGGTTGAACTCACCAAGCGTTGGTATGTCAAGTTTGGTTGTCATATTTTAGTGAATCAAAACTCATTTAAAGAGTTACTTGATTATATACTAGAGTCAACTTTGTATATGTTAGCTTGAAAGTGTTAGGATATGAGACTTACAAGTATTACATGAAGACTTGAAGAATGTGAAGAAGTACGGAGCTACAACAACAACATCATCCTTCCTATTGAGGTTAGTAATATTTGACTTGCTGTTTCATTCCCTAACTTATCTTTCAAGTCGTGCATATTGAAAACATAACTGCGAAGCTGTATGATACTCTAGTTAGACATAGTATTAAGTAATACAATACGAGGTTTATTGCTTAACCATTAAACTTTGTATATAAGACATCGACATGATCATATGAATGCTATTGTGATTATGTATGGGAATGAGTGAATATTTCATCCTCGGAAACAATGTTTTACATTCGTTTAAAGGAAGTAAGTTCATAAACTCGTTTTGTGAATCGAAAGGGAAATCGCTAGGCTTATTGGTATTGTTATTCATTGCAAATCTATTTTGAATTACCAATATGTGTGTTTAATATAACCGCTCATAAACTTGTTTATGTATCTTGGTAAAATTATTCACAAGGCATGACTTATGTATTGGTATGACTTTTATTAGTGAAACCGATCTTAAGTAATCACTCAAGATGGTATGATCGATGCCTTGTAAATAAAAACTTTTATCTAGTCATTGGGGAACCGATCCTAGTAAGAGGTGCAACAAATTTACAAGAGGGAATCGATCCTTGTAAGAGGTGAAACACGTTTTTAGTAGATGGGGGAACCAATCCTATGAACATGTGCAACAAGTTTGTAGTTTTGGGGGAACCGATCCTATGGACATATGCAGCCAATTACATGTAGTTACCATAAGTTGTGGGGAATCGATCCTAGTACCTAGTCAACCGAATTTTGGTAACTAGCGTGACTATGCACAATACTCACATGGAGGTAGAACCGAACTTGTTTTGGTAGAACCGTGAAACCCATGATTGGTGATTTGATAGGATAATCAATCATATAGTTCTTGGAATTCAAACGAACCAATTCTAAACTTGTTTGGAAGTGTGGCAAATCGTTTCCAAGATTGAGAATCTTTTAATTAAGGTTTCTTAGTTTTATATGCTATTTAATCTCCAGCAATTAAATGCATATCTTTAGAAAATAATAATTAGTAATGTGCATTTACTGATTATAGATTTTCTATTGGAAGTTCGGTCAATATTTGGACAGTGCATTTCCGGGAATTATGAAAACCGATTTTGTGTTTATTGCATATCTTTGAGAATATTCGATTTTGGAAATTCCTTGGTGTCCCAACTTCCTTGTCTATAAATATTGAAGTTTGCATTTCTAGCAAACTAATCCTCAGAGCCAACAAAACAACCTAGTTGTGTTGTTACTAGTGGAGCCGCCTATTCAAAGAGGAAAGTAACCTAATTAGGCGAAATCTCTTATGGCCGCTCAGTTTAAAGACTTCTTTGGGATTGAGAATCTCTATTAGTATCGTTGGTGGGAAACTAGATAATTGCGGTTTATTATTAGTTTTCGATTGATTTGATTGACTAACGGTTGTTGAACTTTGATTGCACCTAGTTTGTTTATGCTTGAGAATCTTCTCTTCTGATATAAGATTCACTCAAACTAGATCGAAGTTTTGACGGGGATCTTTAGACTATTTGTAAATCTAAAGACGTCTTGTGATAATCCAACGTTAACAGACTCCGTTCTGTGTGTGATTGATCACAAGAGATTCAATTTGATTGTGTGCAGGTGCTGATTGAAGATTAAAGAAGATTTGAAGACAAGAAGACTTTTTGGGTTCATAATCTTTGGTGTGCACAATACTTGTTTCGGCTGGAAAGGGATCCAACTATAATCGGTTTATCTTTGTGATAGATTGGATTGATTAGTTGAGTAGATCGGAATCAATACACTTCTTTGTGATTAATAGTATTGATTGCATAGTATTACAATTACTTCGGTAGTTGTTGAGAGATTGATCTAAGGACCCGACAAAGGAGTTTATTGGTTAAACGGAAGAGCCTTTGTCAGACTCATATCACGTTGTTTAAAAAGAGTTGTTACCGAACAGATTTGTTGTTCCTTAACTGTTTGGAATATGAACCAAAGGAATTGTTCCAAGTGCGTGACTTATTTACAAGTTGGAGGCGCAGGGATACTTAGGGAACTAGGTGAACTATAGGTTTAGTTGCTTGGTCTCAACTATACGAAGTTGGTTTGATTTTGTATAGCGGCTTAATTCTGAGAGTATTCAATTCTGGACTAGGTCCCGGGGTTTTTCTGCATTTGCGGTTTCCTCGTTAACAAAATCTTGCTGTGTCTTTTACTTTTCTATTTCCGTAATTATAATTATTTTATTATAATTAGAAGTAAAATACACAAACGTTAATTCCTATTTACTTGTTAGTAATCCTATTGTGTTTGGTTAAGTCCGAACCATTTATCGAGTAAACATACTTCGTTGTTGCATTGTCTCGATCTTGTATCCATAGTCAATCACACAAGTTATCTTGTTGTCGTTTTGTCTCGATCTCGTATCCATAGACGATCACACGAAGTGTAAACCGATTAGTTGTATTGTCTCGGCTCAGTCCATAGACAATCACTTTCGGAGAAAGGACTTATAGGTGGAAAAGTTTTAGATTGAGGTATATTTGGGTACCCTCGTCTTTTCAAACTAGTTACAGTTTTAGCAGACCTTTGAGAACGATCCGAATTAGGTTGAAGATGAAAATGCAGTGGATACCAAATAGACTCAACTTTTTCGTTCGCAACCTGTATAGACCAAACTAATACAATAGCAAGTATCCCAATTGAATGATCATTACAATATATATATATATATATATATATATATATATATATATATATATAAAGTTTATATCTCAACCTCTAATCAATCAGTATGTGTATAGATACATACAAAGTCCATGAACCATTGTTAAGCAGAGTACTTGGACGATCTCAAATCAATATCCAAGATCAATCTAGTCATATCCAAATTATCCAATTGCCAAGTGATTAAACTTGTTATCTATCTTTCACGATATGAATTCTACAAGAAATATGTCTCGTAATCGATTACAATTAAGCCGACGTATCTACTTAGATTGGATATGTACAAACCTGTGCGTATCCAATTATAAAGATAAATAGTATAATGCGGAAAAGGAAAAACACAAGACACCGGATTTTTTTTAAACGAGGAAACCGCAATAGCAGGAAAAACTCCGGGACCTCATCCAGATTTGAACATCACATTGTATTAAGCCGCTATAGACACTACCATACTATCAGACTTCGGACTGGAATGTAGTTGAGGCCGAATTCACCCTAAAAGCGATTAAGTTACAGTCGTGTTCCTTACGTATCTTGAACCTCGTAAGGCTCAACGCACTTGACTCCCTTAGCTGATATCCTTTACAGCATAAGAGTTGCTTCAGCTGTAGTGAGGACTTTTGATACCAATCTGCCTCTAACAAATAAGCCTATTTGATTTCCGATTATATCAAAGATCAAGGTGTGGAAATATGTTTGCAATAGACAGAGCAAGCAAACCTCACAAATCTGGAACTTACTACTCCCGAAGAGCAGCCTAGATTCTTAACCACCTCTCAAGAACAATCTTCAAAAGAACAACTAAGATCATTTTCAGATTTCTATCTTAAGAAATCACAAAGTCTGAGACGAAAAGAACTTCATCATTTCTATCTATCTTACCTGAAAGAGATTACGAGAACCTCGATAACAGAAAAGCAAGATTAAGATTCATGAACTATCAAGGTAAAGATAGTCGGACCTGGATTCCTGAATCCCCTCTTTTAGTCGTAGACCTAATTATGTTTCTCAATGGAAATCTAGATCAATAGAGGACGACTCTAGAATCAACTAGGACACAAAGTGTCAGGGATTGATGTTCCCAGTTGAAAGAGCATCTTTATTAATTGTTTTTCCAAGACCAGCGGTTGCTTAGAATTCAAGCTAGGATAACTTGAGAATCAAGCAAACTCTATTCTTGAAAAGTACATTAGAAGAATATATACTTAAGTTCGGTTATGGTGTAGTTTTACAGGTGGTAAGTAGAAGTTCGTTGCTCAGACTTTTATGAAGATTAGTTTTAAGATTAATAAAGAAAATATTTTTAAGGAAAAACTAATTTTGTTGACCAAAGAGAGAGAGACTAGGGTTTCGGATTCCACTACTTCTAACGGTTGTAACAATTAATTTCTTTAATTTACTCTCAAAACTGCACAAGGCAATTTTGAACCCAATCTCATGCCTTGGAAAATTTATCATTAATAAAATATCAATTCGACTCAAGTCGATAATCTAAGGCCTAATTTTCCTTCGCTTATAAAATATCGGTAGCTAAACTACCCAAAACAGTTATTATGAAGCATATAAAGAATAGAAAATTTCTAGACAATTAAAACTAATTGGAGAGTAATAATTAAAAGAAAATTAAATATCAAAACTTACATGCTAGAAGTAGTTTCTTCCTCCACCCTAGTGGAGAAATTACTCCATTATTTACAAAAGAGAAATTAAAACAATGAAATAAAAATTCTACTCTCCGGACCCCCCATTTTTCTTGTATCCACAGCGTATTTATAGCTTTCAAAGGAATCCACTTTCCTTTTCTATTCTCCACTACCACATCATCACCGAATGAGAATATGCCACATGTCAAGACAATGAAAAATCCTCCAATAAGAATGTGCCACGCGTCAAATAATATAATTCTCATGCATTTACAATTTTCCTTATTTGGGAATTATTTATTCTTTATTAACTCCAACCATAAAGAATAATATTCTTTCCATACTATTTATATATTTAATTCTCATCAATTACTCCATGTAGATTTCTTACTTAACACTTTTATTTTCTTCATTAAAATAAATATCTCCTTATATCTTTTTAATATCTTGTAAATGATGTCGACATAATGGGCTCCACACTTTCCACGCTCCCATATCAAAATAATTGGACAAATGAAATCTACATCTTCTTCCTTTTGGGCCTAGCCCATTAAATTATAAATCACTTCATTTCCTCCATTTTACGAGCGGAATTCCACATTTTAGTCCATTGAGCTTTATTTCACAAAAACACCTACAAATACAAAAAATAGTAAAATAAGTACAAAAATGAGCACTAACAATATAGAAAACTGAGACAAAGTAGACACATAAATGCGTCTATCAAATACCCCCAAACTTATTGTTTGCTAGTCCCGAGCAAATCTAATAAAATAAAATCCTAACTCACTGTCGCAGGCATCGTCGATTGCATTTAGCGCATGCAATAAGCCTTTAAACCCCTAGGTGGCCCTAGTGGCCGAGTTATAGTCTCGGGAGGGTTTACCAGAGGTGTACCCACAAAACCTTTACTCCAGACCCTAACTATTTACGCATAACCTTAGAAGGCACTAAAGAATCTCCTTGGTTGGCATACTTATTGACTACAAGAGGAAGTACCCTGATGCGAAATTCCAATTGTTGTACATGAGTTTGCACCTACATACTAAAATTCATATATAAGTGACAGAGCTCTACTCAGATAGTTGCACTATGGACATCAATATCCGGAGTCAACAAATCACATGGATAGATTAAGAGATGGATATAGAAAAACATAGATGGTTTTGATGTTGACTAGGTGAACGGTGTTTCTTATATCTGTCTAAAGGCCACTGCCAAAATGAACCTATCCTAATGGACTGAGACACTGGTCTGACTAATATCAACATAACTGGCATATACAAGGGAACCAGTGGTCGATAATCCTAATTCTAGATCAACTCGTCTGGCATATACAAGGGAACCAGCGGTCGATTTATTCACTGAACATTAACAATTTATTTTTTTATTTTTTTATTTTATTTTAACAACATGATTAGATCTTGCGGATCCAAGAGCATGCTTCTTGTCAGCAGATTACATGGTAATTCCCGTGGATCCTGCGTTCCACGCTTGTTTAGGCGACGGAGACAAGGAGAACACACACATATTGCTATCCAAGTGTTAATATTTATTCCGGTTGGTCTAATTGGTCTGGTTTTTTTATTTTTTTTTAATTGTATCTCAATCACTCTATTTCACCCTAGCATTGGTAACAACTTGATTCATGAGCCCCACCTAATCACTTAGAGAAACATATTTTAAAAGAAAACAAAATAAAAATAGAAGTGAAAAGGACTCAATGAGATATGGCGAAACTACCATGTTATTTCTAACACCTGAGCTCTGTGCTTTTATGAATAGAGTCTTTAAATGTTTCCATCTAATCAGATTGGTTCCTCAACTCCTACAATCAAGATGCTTCCATCCACTTAGATTGGTTAGTGCCAACCTTAATAAGCATAAATTTCTAGGCTCTGGAGTTTATTTATTGCAACTAAAAAGTTTCTCCCATACCCCCAAACTTAAATCTAACATTGTCCTCAATGTTCTAAAGATAAAATTAAAAGCATGAACAAGGAGAAATTGTTACCATTTGAAGCAAAAGAGTTAAGGAAAGATATTACCGTGTCGCATGAATATTGGGTTACCTCCCAAGAAGTGCTAAGTTTAACGTCTTCAGCCAGACTAAGAAAGCATTAGTCACCTCATAGAATCATAAAGTAATAGCCGAAATATCTGTGGGTCATCAAAACCAAATAAAGCTATCACAAGTAAAAGGAATCTGCAACCTGCCAAGAAAATGAACAAATAAAGCACACCCTTATCTAGTTTCCTTTTTAATACAAGTACATCTAGCTGTGGTTCGGGCTCAGGTTCTATGAAAGGGTCTGAATAAAATATTTTCATGGGCCAGGTTTCCTCATTGGAAGGATCCGGAGGATCGGGTTGTAAAGTCTGGAAGAACTCAAATAAAAACTAAGAAGCACATAATAATAACCTGATTAATTGTGGATCCTCAAAGTCAATCAGATTTGACTCACACAGTTGATTTGATTTTTAGGGTTTCGATTTTTGAATTTCGAGTTGAAGATTCAAAGATATCTTTTCTTGTTCGATTCATTGAAGCCAAATATCTATTCAGTATTATGATTTAACTTGATTTTTTTTTGTTTTATTTCAATTTAATTGAGATCGAGATTATTGATTCTGAAACTGGTATGATTAAGTTTTGATTTTTAGTTTTTGGTAAATTATTGATACTGAAACTGGTGGTTGCTGCTATGGATTATAGATGGTGGTTGATGGTTGGTGGATCTGAAACTGCAGCTGGTGGAGGAATGGGTCTGTGTTTAGTATAACTGAATTGCTGCTAATGTATGTCAGAATGGATTGGAGATAATTGTTGTTGTTTATACGTTTATGAAGTCTGGATTGCTGTTTATGAAGCTACAGGTGATGATTAATTGTTGTTGTTTATATGTTTTTATGGGATAAATTGTTGTTGTTGATCCCATTTATGGATCAACTCCTGTTGTTGACCCAATTTTTTTATGGATCAACTACTGTTGTTGATCCATTTATCAGATGAACTCCTGTTGTTGACCAAATTTTTTATGGATCAACTACTGTTGTTGATCCATTTATCGGATGAACTCCTGTTGTTGACTTAATTTTTTATGGATCAACTACTGTTGTTGATCCATTTTATGGGATCAACTCCTGTTGTTGACCCAATTTTCTATGGGATCAACTACTGTTGTTGATCCTTTCAACTCCTATTGTTGAGAACATTTTCTTGGATTAGTATAATCATGCTTGTAGTTTAAATCATACTTGTAGTTTAAATCATGCAAATTTATTCAAATGTTGAACTTGTGGTGCAATGGTAGCATGATTGACTCCATGTCAGATGATGCGTGTTCGAATCACGCCAAGTTCACTCCATTTACATGGATCAACTTCTACTGTTGATCCTTTTTTTTTTTGGATCAACTACCATTGTTGATCCCCTTCTACTGTTGGTTCTATTTTTATTTGGATCAACTACTATTGTTGATACAAAAATATTCGAACCAGTGGTGGCGGCGGCGGACTAGTGGTGGTGGAGGAACTGGTGGTGGTGAAGGAGTGATGGTGGAATATTAGTGGTGGTGGTGGTTGGTAGGTGGTGGTCGTTGAACGGTGGTGGTGGCATGATAGTTGAATGTTGGTGGTGGCGGTGCTAGTGGTGGTGGTGAAGTGGTAGAGGAAGAAATTTGTTCCATTTTGAAATAAAGAAAAATATTATATGGATGAGGGTATTAAGGTAATCTAATTTTAAATTGATAAGGATATTAAAAAGTAGGGACATATTTATTGTTATATAAGGATATACTAGATAGTAACCCGTGCTGCGCACCGGGTGCTGGTGCTTTTTTTTTAGTGCTTGTGTGTTTCTATACATTCATCACCTGGTGGTGTTAAATTTTTTTTTGCTGCTTGTTTGTGTTTTCTTCTTGTGCCTCAATTAGTACCTGCACCGGACCTCCTCGTTTGTTATTCAATTTTGCACTTTTTTTTTTGCACCGGACCTCGTCCTTGGTTATTGAATTTTGTACTTGGCTGGTGCCGCTAATTTTTTTGTACCGGACCTTTTCGTTCATTATTTTAATTTGTGTTTATTACTTATTATTTTGTATTTTGTTGTTGCTGTTGCTGTGAATAGTTGTTGAAAGTTTGAAAATACATAGATAGTAACCCGTGGGTTCTACACCTTATTTGATGAAAATGCAAACAAAATACGATACACTATCACATTTATTTGATGACAATGAAAGACAAATTTGGTGATAGGAATTATACACCTTTGTTGAACACCATCAAGGTAACTCTCTAACTGGAAATTGATTTCTTTCAAAACGAAATGGGCAGTTTGCTATATTCGGATACATTGTTATCCTCGGTATGTATACGTGGGTTCCTGCAAAGTCTCCTTCCATCACCTCTGCTTCGATAAGTGTTTCGCCTAGATGAATTACATTCAGTCGTGCTCCCTTGCAAAGTCCAGTTTTCCGATCTAAATTTCGAAGAAGTATAATTCTACTTCCAATTCCCAGTTGTATTTCATGATTTGGAATTCCATGAAATCGCAACATGTTGAGAAATTCTATAGGATATATAAATTCTTGATCATGAATGGATCCTTCTGATTTGATCATCCTGTCATAACTTACATAGATTTTATTATGTTCCATTAGTAAATCTAAGAAAGGTGAAGAATTATGCGAACTTAAGAAGCACTATGAGTATTTATACAGAAGAAATTATTGTTACAGATAAATGTGGCTTTTAATAAGTAAACCCTTTTTACTAATTCAAAATTCGACTAAGTAGTGAGCATTCGAAAAAAGTCATTTTTTTCGGCCATGTTCAGATTATATAGGAATCGTGTATCCATATTCAAAATTGGGAAATATTTTTTTATATTAGTTTTGATGGTGGTTTTTAGCTTAGGGTTAAAATCTTAAAACCCTAGTCGGACAGTGACGTCACAGAATTTGAGTAATAATGTCTCCACTAAGTGCATTTACTGAAACCTTTAATGTCTGCGAGAAAATTATCAGGGTACCTTTTTTTAATACTAATTAGGGTTTCGACAGGCCAAACCCTAATTCCCACACCACTGTGCCAATGGAAAACCATGCCAGCCACATCTACCGCGCCAAGGCATGCCAACCATGCTATCCGCACCACTGTGCCAATGGCAAACCATGCCAGCCACATCTACCGCGTCAAGGCATGCCAACCATGCTAGCCGCACCACTATGCCAATGGCAAACCATGCCAGCGGCCACGCCTAAACCGCGCCAAGGCATGCCGACCATGCCACATGTGCCAATGGCATGCCGTGCCAGCCACCTTGCCGCGCCTAACCCATACCATGCCGGCCTTCCCTTTACAGCTGCCAAAACAGAGGCCTGCAACAATCAACGACCACTTTTAATCTAAGGTGCAGATCTTAGCCGTCCAAGGTTACCAGCTAACGCATGGCAACCTTTGGCCCTAGTTTGGTCGCGCCTAAACAAAGCCAAAACCCTAACTTTTGGCCGCGCCTAAACTAGGCCATATTAAAGCCATACTGATCATGTAATAATCAACGGCTACCTGTCCTCTTAAGATGTAAAATCTCGACCGTCGAAGGTCACCACGCAAGTCTCCCAAGCTCAACTTGCCAGACAACAGCAAACGTACTACATGTTTTCCACAAAAACATTCGAGACATCAACGCATGTCACAAACTGGGGGATGCTCGTTGGGTATTGGTTTGGCGGTTTACAACGTGCGGCGTACACTACGCCCGTTATAAGAGAGTGTCATAAGGACGAAGCAGTTAGTAAACACAGGGAGTAATGGTGAAACGCTTTCTTTTATGGAACATCAATTCCAGGCGTTACCGGTTACCACCTCCTCCCATTTACTCACCCGTTTTCCATTTCTTAATGAGACCAGAGTATGTTTTCACTTCGACTTCTATAAATAGGTCTTACCTATTTTCCACCGGAAAAGAAGTTCAGGTCAGGAGCATACAACACTCAGAAAATATTTGCTAGCTCTCCATCTATTAGCTTCCCACTTTCTGATACAAGTCGTGAAACCACTACTCTTCCAGAATCAACCTGGTCTCAACACTTTCTTCGCTTCCCTCCCCAAAACCAACCCATTCTCCTCCTTTTTGTGACCGAAGCAAGTCTGGAACGGCCATTTCTTGGTTTAGGCCGGACTTGTACAGATTGATCTCTCGAATCTAAAGTATTCCCTTGCAGTACATTGTTTAGGGTTTAAATTCGTTTCTCACCCACACACCCGAAATTACCGAAATTAGCAGAAACCATTTTCACCCTCAAACAATTGGCGACCACAGTGGGAGATCAATCTCTCGGTTACAATATCGATTCCCAAATTTCCGATATCACTTTTCACTTACAACTCCAACATGGTAGAACTCAGATCCGGATCAGCTGCCGAGAACACCAGCGTAGAATCCATCCGTGGTGTTAACGTTACTTCCAACAACGTCACTATATCACCTACTGACCACAGTAACACCGAAAGCACTCCTTCAGGTGTAACGCCGCCAATCACCAGGGCCAGAGCCGCTGCCGCCTCTAATGTCCCTGCACAACCGGCTAATCACGGCAGTACTGAAAACGCTCCTTTGGGCGTTACACCACCAGTCACCAGGGCCAGAGCTGCCGCTACCGCCCCTAACGCTTCGTCAAGCATGGCATCTCCAACCGTCACTAAGACTCCAACTAACCCACCAACAGGACGAGAAGCTGGAGGAACCAGAGGAAGCCGACCCTATATTACCAGCGCTGATTTGATGGAACGCCGAGAGGATCTCGCTAGAGCCCAGACGGATATGGTTTCGACACAGAAAGAAGTACTCGTCTTCCTCAAAACCCTGACAGAGCGGATGCCGCGTGAGTCACGCCCTCCAGAGTCGTTTAGAAACGCCTCCAACACCCCCGACGCTAGCACCTCGGCGGAACGCGTCTCCGCGGACGAGGGGATTCGTGCCAGAACCCCATTGGAAAGAAGTCAGCCGTCCAATTTTGTCACATAAGAGGATCTGGAGGAACTTCTCCGGAATCGAGTCAAGAATGATGAAATAGACATGCATCAGCATCAACCTCCCTACCCATCTGAAATACAAAGAATTCCTCTTCCAAGAGGATACTCCTCTCCTCAATTCACCCTGTACGATGGCACCAGAAATACACGTGAACATGTCTCTCGCTTCATCGAATCCCTAGGCGAACATGAATACAATCACATTCTCCGTCTGAGGGAGTTTTCGAAATCTCTTACCGGAAGAGCGTACACGTGGTACAATAGCATTACGCCAAACAGCATCCCCAACTGGGGTAGCATGGTTACTGCATTTTACAAGAAGTACTTCTTTGTGTCTGAACAAGTTACCTTCTCGGACCTAGGAAGGATGTACCAACGTGACAACGAACATCCAAATGATTTTGTTAAAAGATTCAGGGTTCAAGCACTAGACTGTCATGATCCAAACGTGACCGAACAACAGCTGGTGAATTCATGCATCAACGGTATGGCTCCTATTTACCACGCCTTACTAGAGAACCTGCGTTTCCAGATATTCTCCGAGCTCCATGAAGTCACAAAGCGATCAAGAACGACAAGACCAAAGATTATTAGAAAGAGCTAGACCAACCGTGCCGAAGACGTGCGCGAAACTCGCGGGAATAGACGTCTCATCAACAAACAGTACAACACTGGCCCCTCCTATGTGAGCGTAGTAAACGAGGGAGGAAAAAGGAATGCCCCAGCTGCAGACCAGCAGCCTAAGCGCGAAGCACCAGCACGACGAGCAACTCCGCCATGGAAGGCCGCCGTGATAGACGCATTTATGTGTCTATTTGGATCTCAATTATGTATATTGTTAGTGCTCGATCTTGTACTTATTTGGTTATTTTATGTCTTTGTAGGTGATTTTGGAGAAATAAGCTTTTGCAGCGAATTTGGCTAGAAAAGTGGTTTTTGCGCTCGTGGGAGAAAATTACTATTCGGACCCCTCATTTGGATAAGGGGCACCTCAATTACTAAGGGGTGACCACTTGCTATTCGCACCCCATCAGACGATAGGGGCTATCCCTTTCTCTTCACCAGTTCGAACAAGTTTTGGCGGGAATTGCTTTATTTGAAAATATATTACAGCGAACTTTGCAGAGTTGGTTTTGGCCGAGTTTATCTCAGATTCTTACGTGGAGTTAGACTAATATGGATTTGATTCATCTAATCAGGGAAGGTATGATTTATAGATACGTAAAAAAAGAAGATTTCCACGGACTTTCTATAAAACAGAGCAGAGAGGTACTCGGGATTGGTGGTGACTCTTCTGGCATAATTTGGGAAAGATTTTCGTGAGATTTTATGCTTGGATTGGATTCCAATTACCCTGTTTCGGTTAAACAGGGGATGTATGTTGATCAGATTCGAAGAAATAGGGATAGATTATTGGATTAAACGAAACAGAGGTGGAGTTATTCTCGGAGATTTTATTTGATAGTATTTGTGGAAAGTAAGCATGAATGTTGGTTGTTTGATTCAGGAGTATCTTTGAGAGAGTCTGGTACGTTGGATTTGGTTTAGGAGACGCGTAAAGAAACTGCATAGAGAGTTATTCTCGTGACTTGGTCGAGGGAGAAAAGGGAGTTATTTTTGGGATTAACTTGAGTTTTACGGGGCCTGTGGAGTATAAAAAGAAGTGGGGAGAGCCAACAGAGGGGTATCGAGACTTTAGGGGACCGACAGAGAAGAACAGAGAGTTGCAGAGCTCGATTCAACATCAGCAGGTGAAGAAGAAGGAGAAGGGTTGCAGACGACACTACATAAGTGTCGTTCTCAAGAACCCTAATCCGAAGAACATTGGACCAACACTAACTATCGCAAACCTGCTACACCAGAAATCTATCGTTCTCAGCAGTCTTATAAAATTGTAACAGCAGCTATTGTAACGACCATTAAGTGTTGCGGATTCTCTGCATTATTATTCCTCTTCAATAAAAACACCTTTTGAGCCATGATTTATTATTTTGAGCGTGTTTTTACCATGAGGAGCTAAACCCCAACACTGGTATGATGGAGGAAGCCATATTTCATGCGTGTGGTAATTATATTTAATTCTTTCATGACTACTTGCACTATTATCAATCGGTTTATGATTTTTCTTAATTGATTGTGATGTCGTATGATGATGTATGCTTGGTCTAAGTGCTTTTGATGCGTCATGCTAGTGATTTACAGTCAATCTTTTAAGAATCTACCTTGGCAAAGAACTAGAGTCAATATTATTTGAGATATAATTGTTTGGAATAAATATACGAATCGCATGAATGAGTTATGGTGGAATCCAGAGTCTCAGTAATCTCTCGATTTTTGTGACAAACTTGTGAATATATTTTCTTTGTTTTTAGTATTTTCTTAAATCAAATCTTTACAAGCCCGAGTTGAACGAACTTTTACTACCACTTTCTACAACAACTTCGAAACCACATCAATTTTTGGCGCCGCCGACGCGGACTTGTATTTAGATTTGTTTTAGGTTTATTTTTATTATTTTTTGTTCTTTTTTACGCCTTTGGTATTTTTCGATTCTTTTCAGGTTTGGAGCGAAGCTACAAGGAAAGAAAAGGTGCTATAAAAGGAAAGCATCTTCCAAAGAGGGAAAGAAAAGAGAAATTCAAAAGGAGTGAAGAAGAAGATTTTGTATATAGTTATTTTGTTTTATTTTTAGAAACTGTAAATAGGGTTGTATTTTTGTAATTTTTCTTTTTATTTTTGGACACTTTTTGGACTTTATCTTTTTGGACTTGGACATTATTTTTAAAACCCTAAGGAAGGGTTAAGATTAAATATAAATTGTTTGCAGGGAAGGACGACAGTTACGATACTGTCTTGGCCCCTCGGGTTCGTACACTGACATCAGAGTCGGTGGCCTGAGTCGACTTCAACGGTTCATCGCCCGTTTGGTACGGGAGGTAAGACTCTATCCACCCACGCACACAATGAATATCGAACTGGTATTACAATAGCCAATACAATGAATATCCGACTGAGTTTCAAAATGGACGTTACTACTTTGACCATAGTGTGAATAGTGGTTGGGAACATCAGCCTTTTCAAGGTTATGGCTCATACCATGATGAGCCCAATTACTATCCACACACGCACGGGTCATACGAGCAAAATTCCTCTCTACTAGAGTCCGCACGTAAGTTAGCTGAGTCAGCACAAAAGTTACTTGAGTCGACACGTAGTTCAGCTGAGATGAATAACTTAGTTATGGACGAAAGCAATGCAACGTGTGAACATTCTTTCCTAGATAAAATCAGGAATTCATGTGAGTCAACTCAGAAAATGTTGTTAGAGGCCCAGGAAAGAACTGCTCAAGATAGTCTTAATTTCCAATATAGTGTTTCCAATAGTACCCTTGAAAATGAGGATAGTTATTTGCATAATCAAGATGACGAGGTTAGAATTGGTAACACTACATTTTTAGACGAGGTTCGACCATTTTCATGTTATTACAATGATGATTATGATGAGGATAGTGTTGATGAAGAATCTGAAATATTTAGGCATAGTGATCAGGAATTTGTTACTCCAACTGAGCTTTATAATCAAGATAATGTTATTTCTAGTTCGAATCCAAATAATTTTAATAATTATTCACCTATTCAAAAGGACGAGGATTTGACTAGAGATACCCACGTTTTAGACGATGTAGTACTTCCTTTTTACAAAGCCGATGATAGTTTTGAGGAACGAGTTTATTCTAAGAACATTGTTTTAGAGTCTAACGGTTTAGAAACATTAGTCTTAGAAGATGAACTCGTAGAGCTTTCAAATATGATGAGTGGGAATGCACCTTCTGATTATAACTTAGAAGAAACAATTGACCATTTTCAGGATTCCGATGATCTAGAAATTAGGGAAATTGTAGATAGTCTATCTAGAGACACCCAAAACTCTAAGTTTGGGGGTGATTATCATTCTCCTTGTGCCTTACCTTTAGCTCTTACAGAGATCCCTCACTTGGGACTTGATATATGTGCCTCAACTATTTTACAAGATTATCTTCATACACGTTTTCCGGAACCTAGTGATGTCCATAAAGAAGTTCAGTTGTTAGAAACCCATCATCTGGTTGATGTGGTTAGCCCAGGCTATGATACCCAGATTGAATTTGTTTTCCCACCAAATATTTTTCAACCAATTGTGGGAACGTACGAGTTCAAAATGTGTCAGTTATTAAGTTTTGAGACTGAGCCTAAGTACTTTAGGAGAATAGAAATGACACATTTGCCTAAAATTGACCACCACTTTCATCGTGGTCAATTGTGTGAGTCAAACCTGATTGACTTTAAGGATCCACAATTATTTGGGTTATTATTATGTGCTTCTAAGTTTTTACTTGAGTTTTTCCTGACTCTAATACCTGAATCGGATCTTAGCTATGAGGAAATGCAACCCATGAACATATTTTATTTGGACCCAGTTATAGAACCTGAACCTGAACCACAGCTAGATGTAGTTGTCTTAAACAGGAAACTAGACAAGGGTATGCTTTATTTGTTCATCTTCTTAGCATGTTGCAGATTCCTTTTATTTGTGATAGCTCTATTTGGTTTTTATGACCCACATATATTTCGGCTATTACTTTATGATTTTATGAGGTGACTAATCCTTTCTTAGTCTGGCTGAAGACGTTAAACTTAGCACTTCTTGGGAGGTAACCCAACATTCATGCGACACGGTAATATCTTTCCTTATCTCTTTTACTTCAAATGGTAACAGTTTCTCCTTGTTCATGTTTTTAATTTTATCTTTAGAACATTGAGGACAATGTTAGATTTAAGTTTGGGGGTATGGGAGAAACTTTTTAGTTGCGATAAATAAACTCCAGAGCCTAGAAATTTATGCTTATTAAGGATGGCACTAACCAATCTAAGTGGATGGAAGCATCTTGGTTGTAGGAGTTGAGGAACCAATCTGATTAGATGGAAACGTCTAAAGAGTCTATTCATAAAAGCACAGAGCTCAGGTGTTAGAAATAACATGATAGTTTCACCATATCTCGTTGAGTCCTTTTCACTTCTGTTTTTATTTTGTTTTGTTTTTAAACTATGTTTCTCTAAGTGATTGGGTGGGGCTCACGAATCAAGTTGTTACCAATGCTAGGTTGAATTAGAGTGATTGAGATACCCGGAAAAAAAAAAAAAAAAAAAAAAAAAAGTGAAAAAGAAAAAGACAAAAAAAAGTTGAAAAAAAAAAAAAATTGAGACCAGACCATCTGACCAATCGGAATAAATTCAATAAAGTCGACCACTGGAACCCTTGTATATGCCAGTCGTGTTGACCTAGAGTTAGGATTATCGACCACTAGTTCCCTTGTATATGCCAGTGTGTTGATATTAGTCAGACTAGTATCTCAATCCATTAGGATAGGTTCATTTTGGCGGAGGCCTTCAGACAGATATGGGAAACACTGTTCACTTAGTAAACATCAAAACCATCTATGTTTTTCTCTATATCCATCTTCTTGATCTATCCATGTGATTAGTTTTGACTCCGTTATATTGATGTCCATAGTGCGACTATCTGAGTAGAGCTTTGTGACTTATATATGAATTTTAATATGCTTGAGTGCAAACTCGTGTACAGCAATTGGAATTTCGCATCAGGGTACTTCCTCCTGTAATCAATAAGTATGCCAACCAAGGAGACTTTTTAGTGCCTTCTAAGGTTCTGCGTAGATAGTTAGGGCCTGGAGTATAAAGGTTTTGTGTGTACACCTCTGGTAAACCCTCCCGAGACTATAACTCGGCCACTGGGGCCACCTAGGGGTTTAAAGGCTTATTGCATACGCTAAATGCAATCGACGATGCGACAGTTGACCGCTGTCGTAAGCGTCAAAAATAAATTACACTTTCTTACTACTCAAAATATAAATATAGCAAGGGCAAGAAAGGATCGATCCCACAGAGAGGTCTAGGTTGTCAAATTGTTAAGGTTTCCTATATAAAACACCGATAGTTTTGTGATTTTTATAAACGAAAATAAAATAAAAGCAAAACAATAAAAAGTAAACACGCAAATCAAGGATAAAAAAGTATTGGTTAAGGATTTCGTTTTCATTCACTAACATGCTTTTCACAATAACTAGAATTGATATTTAATCTCAACTTTTATCAAAGACCCTAGAATACCTTGATCGCAAGAATATCCCGCAAATCTCCTCATGTCATCAACAAACACATTAAAAGATGCGAATATGAATTCTACCTAAAGGAACAACCTAACGTGTAAAAGCACTAATCAAGTTTAATTCCCTAGATGCATTAAGTTTTATGAAATCAGGCCAATCAAAGCAATCGAACGTGGAAAGCGCACTAATTCAATTTAACAAAGGTTACGATTCACATATGATCATAAGAATATATCACTACAAACTATAATCATATTATGCTACTTGTATCCAAGGAATATCACTTTTGCGTATAATAAACCCTAGACTAGCAATAGATGTGATTAGAAGTTCTACCAATTTGCAACTTGACAAAACAATCAATCAATCATAAAACAATATTTTCAGAGAATTGCAAACGATAGATATGAGACAAAACTAATATATTGAATCAAAGAATCATGCTTTGTGAAATCCAACTATTCCATAACCAATAATAAACTTAGGTACTCATATTCAAGGAGTTCATCACAAGAAGAAAAAGAAGTCTCATGTTTCAAAACCCTAGAATAAAGTAGAAGAGATAATAATACGTCTAAAGATAAAAGATATCCCATAGATAATAAAAGTCTTCTCTTTATATAGCTCCACTCCTTCCAAAACTAGGTTTTGTCTTCAAAGTCCATTAGTTGGAAATTCACCCGGCCCACCATGGAGAGAAACCCGTGTAGAAATTTTGTCCCAAAAACGCTCGCCGAAAACGGGATTATGGCGGAATCCCGCCTAATAGTCGACGGAAAATATTTCAGGTGACCGGCAAAGTCAAACCGCCACCGGGTCAACGGGTCAGGACCGGCGGGTCAACTCGGGTCAAGGTCAGCGAGTTAACTCGGTCCGATCGAGTCGTGGGAGAGTCACAGAGTCAGCTCGCCGGTTGTGAGTTAGTCACCGCCCGAGCCGATTGGTGACTTGGCCTTGGCTCAGGCCAATGCATATCTTTGAAATCAGTCATGCACTGTGATGGTGCTTCATCCAAGCAAATTCCAGCCATTACGGCTCTTCCCCGCACAGACCATGATGGCTATTTCTTCACAAAGATTTCAAAGACACTCGAGTCCACAGCTCTGGCAACCAAAAGTGCCAATTCATTGCCTCGCACATTCCATGTATGACTCTTTCACCAATTTCATCCCAATCTCACCGCACCGACACCACCCACCATGACAGCTTAAACACCATCTTCGAGATCCTTGCATCATAGCTGCCCACTTCGCAATTTCTTTTGAATCCTCTCACAAGAAACCTAATCATTCCACCACCCGCACTTCACCACTCTCCCAAAGATAACTCCATTTGAGTTTCATTGCCACCGCCACATCAATGGCTCCACCTTCTTGTCATTAAATCATCACCGTCACGACTCCATTGCTCTCCCAGCCTCTGACTTCACAAAGCTCGACCATGACTCCACCTCGCAATATGCATTAGCTCGGCCATCATTTCACAAATGCACTATCCATCGTCGATCCTGTAACCTTCACTCACCGCCATGGCACTAACATTACTCTTCCACACCCCGCACAACACATTCATCACAAAGAATTGCAGCTACAGCTCCGCAATGCCTCAAAAAACTCCACCAAGAAGCAGACTTGCACTTTCTCCGTTCTCTTAACTCGAGCCTTTGTGTCACAATACCGCATTTCAGCTCCATCGAAGACCCATTACCTTAAGCTCGCCACAGCTCTTACACCCTGCTCTTTCACCTCGCCCGCACTGGTATTCACCTATAAGCATCACAACCAACACCAGTTCCTCCCGTGTCAGCCACATCTCGAGGCCAGCTCCATTCTCTCGCCCGCAATCATTGCGTCTCACTTGAGCATGCCACTTAAACCCATTGCAAGCAATTCATACATCCAAACTTCATCACGGACCAATTCCTCAACACCAATTCCCGACCCATTAGCTCAATCTGCACTAGAAACTCCACCATCAACTCAGGTCTTCTCCACTGCTTGAATGAATACAAACCCATCACTATTCTCGATCTTTGTCAGATTTAGCCTTCAATTCACAGAAAACCTGAGCTAGCTTCTTCTCACATCAACTTCCAGTAGCCACCACCAACACATTGTCTTGCTCCATTGCCTGAACTTCATACTACCTATCTTGATTCGCGAGCTCAGAAATGGGAAAGAGAGAACCCTAATTTCAGTTTCATAGCAACCACCCGGACAACCCATGAACATCAACGTCCATCAATCCCTTTTCAATCTCAAGAACTTTCACAAATCGAACCCATTCTCCCTCGGACCACCAATTGAACAACCACATACCTTCTCGGTCTTAGTTTCAATCCGAATCCATCTTCTAATTCCATCTCTAATTCATCCTCAAAATCGACGCGAACTTAATCCCCTTTTCTTCAATTTGTCCTCTCTCATGAATTCGAGCAAATACAAACAACTTGATTTCTCCCAAACTCTCTCAATTTGAAGCTGCCTCCTTCATCGATTTGTAACATGTGGCGAGAGATAAAGATAAGAAGAAGAAGAATTGGGAAGAAATGGCTTTCGACCTAGTTTCGAGTTATAAAAGAGGAGATGCCCCTTAACGAAGAACAATCTGTCTTTAACGTCTCTCATATGGCTACCCCTTAACATGTGGATGAGCTCCCGTAGTAGTCCCTTTGGAACAATTCACCCCTTAACAGAATGGCTACCCCTTAACGTACAAAGGGTTGCCAATAGCACTTGTCCGACCATTTTGCTCTTTTAGCCTTCAAATTCTCGTTTTGCTTGTAACTTCTCCATACGAACTCGAATGACTCCGTTCTTTCGCCATTGTCTTCATCTTCTCGTCCTCTACACAATGAAAAGTAGAAATCTTGTATTTGAACGAGTTCCACTGGGTCTTTTTGCTCCAAATGACTCCATTGCACCTAATAAACTCAAAAGTAAACATAAGATACATAATTCACACGAAAATTCGCAAAGAAAGCATAAATACTAGATATTAAATACGGTGTATTCTACACCTATCAAATTCCCCACACTTAGACTTTGCTAGTCCTCGAGCAAATCAAACAAAACAATAAAATACAACAACTCTGTGTCGTCGAGGCTACGGTTAATTTTAGCATAAATAACAAGCCTTTAAACCCCTAGGTGTCCCTAGTGGACGAGTTATAGTCTCGTGAAGGTTTACTAGAGATATACCTACAAAACCTATATTTCAAACTCCATCTATTCGTGACAAATCAATGAACGAATCCAAAATGACTACAGGAGGAGGTACCTTGCAAATTCAATTCATATATTAGTAAATAAACTCTAATTAGATAGTCGAACAAGCCACAATACTCGGAAACTAACAAACCACAATCACAATGAAAAGATAAAGAAGATGGATAAAGATGTAGATGTTGGCGAATATTCACAAGTGATCGATGTTTCCCATATCCACCAAGGTCACTCTGCTAAGATGAACCTAATCCTATTGGATTGAGCTACTTCGTGCTGAATGCTACATCAAATCAATTGGCATATACAAGGGAACCAAAAGTGACTTTATTCAACACAATAATAATTTTTTTTTTTTTTTTTTTTTTTTTGATTGGATCAAACTGGATCCAATTTCTTTTTTTTTTTTTTTTTAGACGGCATGATTAGATCTTTTGGATCCAAGCGCATGCTTCTTGTCAGCAAGTACATGATAGTTGCCTTGGATCCTGCATTCCACGCTTGTTTAGGCGACGGAGACAGGGACTACGTTTCACACATACTGCTATTCCCAAGTGTCTTTTTATTCCGTTTTGGTCTAATTGATCGGTCCTTTTTTTTCTTTTTCAAAATTTTTTTTTTTTTTCTTTTTCAATTTTTTTTTTCTTTTTTTCTAGTAACTCAATCACTCTATTTCATCCTAGCAGTAATAACACGTCGATTTTTAGTGACCCACCAAAGCACTTAGAGAACAATAGATAAATATGGAAAAATAAAAATAGAATGCGATATGGTGATATTCCGAGATATGGTAACAACTATCATGTTAATTTGTGATTTCTGAGCTATATTCTTCCCTTTTAGTTAATCGGTTCCTCAACTCCTGCATTCAAAATGGTTCCATCCACTAATGGTGTCAAAAACAAACTATACAAACATATAAATGCTCCCCCACACTTAAACTTCACATTGTCCTCAATGTGTAAAACCGAAAGTTCTGAATTCTGACGTAACAGCAGATAAAACGCAAAAACTGTGCAAATTGGTAAGGAATTTGGAAAAACTCCATTTCACAAAAGTTGTTCACCTACGTGTTTTCTACACAGTGTCAAAATTTCACAGTGTTTTGATAAACGGTCTGACAGTTATGGTCTCTGGACTGAACTACGCGCAGTCTGAAATTTTCTGACGAAAAGGTATTCGGCATAATTCTCTTCTAAGATGGATTACGGACTCAATGAAATTAAACATAGGGATGCAAATATGATATAAAAACAGTAAAAAATAAATAAATAAACGAAACAAAAATAAAATGCAAAAGGATAAGAAATACAAAACCGGTGGGTTGCCTCCCACTAAGCGCTTGTTTTAAAGTCGACGGCCCGACCTAGCTTCTTGTAAGATTCATTCCCCATACACCAATAATCGGAAAAGTTGGGGATCCTTCCATAGAACCTGTTTTGGAAAGACTAACTTCACACAAATATTAGTAATATATAGCAAAAGTGAAGCTATGAACCGATAAAAGCTTCCCCCACACTTATTCTTGTCCACACACGGAAGTGTATAAAGAATATAGGAGTCGGGTACTTCCACGGTTTCTGGTTCCATAACCTGCATAGTATGAGAATCAAGTATCTCTAATGGCGGAAAACGAGAAATAAAGTCATTCAACAATATTCTCGAAGCACATACATTCAAACCAATAAGAGGTAAAGGAGAAGAAACAATAGGCAAAGGGTTAGATAAACCTTGCACAATCTCTTGTATTACGGAATCCTCTTCATCCTTGAAAAATTCAAGTGAATTAGTCACCTCTTTTATATCATGGTCCTCTATCAAACCTTGCAACCATTCTTCATCCGTTTCTGCCTTAACCATAGTCTCGACATAAACATCATCATTACAATCATATGCAAGTTCAATTGGGTCTTCCACAATATTGGTTAAACCGGTCTCATTCTCAACACACTCCACTTTGTTGTAAGGCACATACTCTTTTGCGGATCCAAATTTTATCATAAGAAACTTTTTTAGAACACTCAAAAATGCATCATCCTCAAGCTCCACCCTTTGAATAGGCTCTTGATCATTATTAAGATCAATGCTTGAGTAATCTACACAAGTGTCGACATATTCCTCTTCATCTTCATCTTGATCCCAAAAAGACTCCTCGGAGATGTCACCATGAATTGTTTCAAGCAATGTATCATAATCACCGTCACTATCATAGTCAACATAAGATTGTTCCTCGCTGATTTTAGTGTTGCTAATCTCTAACTCATCCTTTTGAATAGGTGAATGATCATTATTACGATCAAGAGTTGAGTTAACTACACAATTATCCACGAAAGTGCCCAAGGATTGGCCTTTTTCAACATTAGCATCAATCAAATATTCATCACAAACCATATGCACATTAGAATTATCCATATCTTCCTTATATTGATCAATGTCTCTTCGTAAGATAGTCATACTTTCACGAAGTTCTTGGAGTTGCTCGTTTGTAGTCTCTTTTGCTTTTTGAAATTCCTCTTGTAAAAAGGTGGAAACTTTGTCTATAAAATTAGAGACTTTTTGTTCAAGAGCATAAGAATCCTCCCATCCTTGTTGTTGTTCACACACATACCCGCCATAAGGTTGTTGAGGAAAACCACAAGGTTCCATGGAATATTGGTCATAACCAATGAATTGGTTTTGATTATACCCATGGAATTGGTAGTTATCATATTGTTGAGGTTGAAACCCGTATCCATCGTTCCAATATGCTCCTTCCATGTAAATAAGCACCTGAAATAATTCTCAAACCGGTTAAAACCCAGAAAATAAGAAAAAAATAAAAATAAAAATAAAACAAAAACTAAATACAAAAATAAGAAACCAAAAACAATTGACAACCGTTGCCTCCCAGAATTAACGCGCCAAAATTCAATCGCTGTCGTAAGCGTCAAAAATAAATTACACTTTCTTACTACTCAAAATATAAATATAGCAAGGGCAAGAAAGGATCGATCCCACAGAGAGGTCTAGGTTGTCAAATTGTTAAGGTTTCCTATATAAAACACCGATAGTTTTGTGATTTTTATAAACGAAAATAAAATAAAAGCAAAACAATAAAAAGTAAACACGCAAATCAAGGATAAAAAAGTATTGGTTAAGGATTTCGTTTTCATTCACTAACATGCTTTTCACAATAACTAGAATTGATATTTAATCTCAACTTTTATCAAAGACCCTAGAATACCTTGATCGCAAGAATATCCCGCAAATCTCCTCATGTCATCAACAAACACATTAAAAGATGCGAATATGAATTCTACCTAAAGGAACAACCTAACGTGTAAAAGCACTAATCAAGTTTAATTCCCTAGATGCATTAAGTTTTATGAAATCAGGCCAATCAAAGCAATCGAACGTGGAAAGCGCACTAATTCAATTTAACAAAGGTTACGATTCACATATGATCATAAGAATATATCACTACAAACTATAATCATATTATGCTACTTGTATCCAAGGAATATCACTTTTGCGTATAATAAACCCTAGACTAGCAATAGATGTGATTAGAAGTTCTACCAATTTGCAACTTGACAAAACAATCAATCAATCATAAAACAATATTTTTGAGAGAATTGCAAACGATAGATATGAGACAAAACTAATATATTGAATCAAAGAATCATGCTTTGTGAAATCCAACTATTCCATAACCAATAATAAACTTAGGTACTCATATTCAAGGAGTTCATCACAAGAAGAAAAAGAAGTCTCATGTTTCAAAACCCTAGAATAAAGTAGAAGAGATAATAATACGTCTAAAGATAAAAGATATCCCATAGATAATAAAAGTCTTCTCTTTATATAGCTCCACTCCTTCCAAAACTAGGTTTTGTCTTCAAAGTCCATTAGTTGGAAATTCACCGCCCACCATGGAGAGAAACCCGTGTAAAAATTATGTCCCAAAACGCTCGCCGGAAAACTGGGATTATGGCGGAATCCCGCCGGAATAGTCGACGGAAAATATTTCGGTGACCGCAAAGTCAAACCGGCCACCGGGTCAACGGGTCGGGACCGGCGGGTCAACTCGGGTCAAGGTCGGCGAGTTAACTCAGTCCCGTCACCAGTCGGGGAGAGTCACAGAGTCGGCTCGGTCAGTTATTGTGAGTTAGTCACTTCCCCGAGCCGATTGAGCTGACTTGGCCTTGGCTTAGGCCAATGCATATCTTTGAAATCAGTCATGCACCAGGATGGTGCTTCATCCAAGCAAATTCCAGCCATTCTGCTCTTCCTGCGCACAGCCATGATGGCTATTTCTTCACAAAGATTTCAAAGACACTCGGTCACGACTCGGCAACCAAAAGTGCCAATTCATTGCCTGCACATTCCATGTATGACTCTTTCACCAATTTCATCCCAATCTCAGCTGCACCGACACCACCTGCCATGACAACTTAAACACCATCTTCGAGATCCTTGCATCATAGCTGCCCACTTCGCAATTTCTTTTGAATCCTCTCACGACAAACCTAATCATTCCACCACCGCACTTCAGCCAGCTCCCAAAGATAAACTCCATTTGAGTTTCATTGCCCTTTGCCACATCAATGGCTCCACCTTCTTGTCATTAAATCATCACTGTCACGACTCCATTGCTCTCCCAAATACGACTTCACGGGCTCAGCCATGACTCCACCCGCAATATGCATTAGCTCGGCCATCATTTCACAACAAATGCACTATCCATCGTCAGTCCTGTAACCTTGACTCACCGCCATGGCACTAACATTACTCTTCCACACCTGCACAACACATTCATCACGTGGTGCAGCTCTGACTCGCAATGCCTCAAAAACTCCACCCGGCCAGCCAGACTTGCACTTTCTCCGTTCTCTTAACTCGAGCCTTTGTGTCACAATACCGCATTTCAGCTCCATCGAAGACCCATTACCTTAAGCTCGATTAACGGCTCTTACACCTGCTCTTTCACCTCAGCTGCACCTGGTATTCACCTATAAGCATCACAGCCAACACCAGTTCCTCCCGGTCGGCCACATCTCGAAAGCTCTCCATTCTCTCACCCAATCATTGCGTCTCACTTGAGCATGCCACTTAAACCCATTGCGGCAATTCATACATCCAGACTTCATCACGAGACCAATTCCTCAACACCAATTCTGACCCATTAGCTCAATCTGCACTAGAAACTCCACCATCAACTCAGGTCTTCTCCACTGCTTGAATGAATACAAACCCATCACTATTCTCGATCTTTGTCAGATTTAGCCTTCAATTCACAGAAAACCTGAGCTAGCTTCTTCTCACATCAACTTCCAAAGAGCCACCACCAACACATTGTCTTGCTCCATTGCCTCGAACTTCATACTACCTATCTTGATTCGCGAGCTAGAAATGGGAAAGAGAGAACCCTAATTTCAGTTTCATAGCAACCACCAGACAACCCATGAACATCAACGTCCATCAATCCCTTTTCAATCTCAAGAACTTTCACAAATCGAACCCATTCTCCCTCAGACCACCAATTGAACAACCACATACCTTCTCAGTCTTAGTTTCAATCCAGAATCCATCTTCTAATTCCATCTCTAATTCATCCTCAAAATCGACGCGAACTTAATCCCCTTTTCTTCAATTTGTCCTCTCTCATGAATTCGAGCAAATACAAACAACTTGATTTCTCCCAAACTCTCTCAATTTGAAGCTGCCTCCTTCATCGATTTGTAACAGTGGCAGAGAGATAAAGATAAGAAGAAGAAGAATTGGGGAAGAAATGGCTTTCTCGACCTAGTTTCTGAGTTATAAAAGAGGAGATGCCCCTTAACGAAGAACAATCTGTCTTTAACGTCTCTCATATGGCTACCCCTTAACATGTGGATGAGCTCCCAGTAGTAGTCCCTTTGGAACAATTCACCCCTTAACGTACAGTGGGTTGCCAATAGCACTTGTCCGACCATTTTTCTCTTTTAGCCTTCAAATTCTCGTTTTGCTTGTAACTTCTCCATACGAACTCAGAATGACTCCGTTCTTTCGCCATTGTCTTCATCTTCTCGTCCTCTACACAATGAAAAGTAGAAATCTTGTATTTGAACGAGTTCCACTGGGTCTTTTTGCTCCAAATGACTCCATTGCACCTAATAAACTCAAAAGTAAACATAAGATACATAATTCACACGAAAATTCGCAAAGAAAGCATAAATACTAGATATTAAATACGGTGTATTCTACACCTATCAACAGTGAGTTAGGATTTTATTTTTATTCTTTTGATTTGCTCGGGACTAGCAAATAATAAGTTTGGGGGTATTTGATAGACGCATTTATGTGTCTATTTGGATCTCAATTATGTATATTGTTAGTGCTCGATCTTGTACTTATTTGGTTATTTTATGTCTTTGTAGGTGTTTTTGGAGAAATAAGCTTTTGCGGCGAATTTGGCTAGAAAAGTGGTTTTTGCGCTCGTGGGAGAAATTTACTATTCGGACCCCTCATTTGGATAAGGGACACCTCAATTACTAAGGGGTGACCACTTGCTATTCGCACCCCATCAGACGATAGGGGATGTCCCTTTCTCTTCACCAGTTCGAACAAGTTTTGGCGGGAATTGCTTTATTTGAAAATATATTACATCGAACTTTGCAGAGTTGGTTTTGGCCGAGTTTCTCTCAGATTCTTACGTGGAGTTAGACTGATATGGATTTGATTCATCTAATCAGGGAAGGTATGACTTATAGATACGTAAAAAAAGAAGATTTCCACGGACTTTCTATAAAAAAGAGAGCAGAGAGGTACTCGGGATTGGTGGTGACTCTTCTGGCATAATTTGGGAAAGATTTTCGTGAGATTTTATGCTTGGATTGGATTGGCATTACCATGTTTCGGTTAAACGGGGATGTATGTTGATCAGATTCGAAGAAATAGGGATAGATTATTGGATTAAACGAAACAGGTGGAGTTATTCTCGAGATTTTATTTGATGGTATTTGTGGAAAGTAAGCATGAATGTTGGCTGTTTGATTCAGGAGTATCTTTGAGAGAGTCTGGTACGTTGGATTTGGTTTAGGAGACGCGTAAAGAAACTGCGGAGAGAGTTATTCTCGTGACTTGGTCGAGGGAGAAAAGGGAGTTATTTTTGGGATTAACTTGAGTTTTACGGGGCCTGTGGAGTATAAAAAGAAGTGGGGAGAGCCAACAGAGGGGTATCGAGACTTTAGGGGACCGACAGAGAAGAACAGAGAGAGTTGCGAGCTCGATTCAACATCGGCGGTGAAGAAGAAGGAGAAAGGGTTGCGAGACGACACTACGAAGTGTCGTTCTCAAGAACCCTAATCCGAAGAACATTGGACCAACACTAACTATCGCAAACCTGCTACATCGAAATCTATCGTTCTCATGATCTTATAAAATTGTAACAGCAGCTATTGTAACGACCATTAAGTGTTGCGGATTCTCTACATTATTATTCCTCTTCAATAAAAACACCTTTTGAGCCATGATTTATTATTTTGAGCGTGTTTTTACCATGAGGAGCTAAACCCCAACACTTGGGATGACGGAGGAAGCCATATTTCATGCGTGTGGTAATTATATTTAATTCTTTCATGACTACTTGCACTATTATCAATCGTTTTATGATTTTTCTTAATTGATTGTGATGTCGTATGATGATGTATGCTTGGTCTAAGTGCTTTTGATGCGTCATGCTAGTGATTTACAGTCAATCTTTTAAGAATCTACCTTGTCAAAGAACTAGAGTCAATATTATTTGAGATATAAATGTTTGGAATAAATATACGAATCGTATGAATGAGTTATGGTGGAATCCTGAGTCTCAGTAATCTCTCGATTTTTGTGACAAACTTGTGAATATATTTTCTTTGTTTTTAGTATTTTCTTAAATCAAATCTTTACAAGCCCGAGTTGAACGAACTTTTACTACCACTTTCTACAACAACTTCGAAACGAGTGACAAACCTGCGTTTCCAGACATTCTCCGAGCTCCATGAAGCTGTCGGGCGATCAGCAACGACAGCACCAGCATTATTAGAAAGATCTAGACCAACCAGAGCCGAAGACATGCGCGAAACTCGCGGGAATAGACGTCTCATCAACAAACAGTACAACACTGGCCCCTCCTATGTGAGCGTAGTAAACGAGGGAGGAAAAAGGAATGCCCCAGCTGCAGACCAGCAGCCTAAGCGCGAAGCACCAGCACGAAGAGCAACTCCGCCATGGAAGGCCGCCGCTAAAGCTCCCATGCGTCATCACAAAGCTGAAGGAAATACCCTGGATTTCCCGTTTCCCATTGAGGAGGTGATCGATCTCTTAGAAGCATGGATTCAAGATGATGTAACGCCCACCGACTGAGGCCGAAATGGCAAACCCCAAATACTGCCACTACCACAGATTTGCTCACCACCCAACCAGTGATTGCAACAGACTGAAGCATATCTTCAAAGAAAAGATAGAAGCCAGGGAACTTCAATTAGGAAAAGAGGGAGTACATCGAGACCCAATTTCGGTGAGGAATTGTGGGGTCTCTGGGGACTCCGTGCATGAGACTGTGCAATCCATGATGCAACATGTATGCGAAATTCTCTACCTTTCCAAGGCACAACGTCAAGATATTTTCACATCTCTCAATCGCGTTGTGTCGGGCAAACGGCTTTTCCCCTCCATAGAATCCACGCCAAGAGACCGAGCTCTCCCAGCAAGCAGAATCGAAAAGGACGACTGGGGATTGCTGACCACGTCCTATTTAAGAGGTATTAAATTCGACATCCTGATAATTTCCTCTTTGTCGCTAATCCAATTGTTTTGATGATCCTGGAGTTGTTTTATATTGTTGCAGCTTCTATGAATTGTGGCCTTGGTATGAAAGAACGTGGTGTTACGGTCGCTTGATTGAAGTTATTGTATTCTGGATGTCTGCTGCCAATATGTTGCGTGGAAATCCAGTAAATTCAGGTGTTCAATTCGAAGTTGCTTTTCCTGTTGGATCCAGTTTTCCAATGCAGCACCAATTTGCGTAGCACATTGATGTTGGGCAGCTTTAATTTTCGCAGTTGACTTCTTGATTAATGTGGGTAGGTAGCCAAAGTTAATATTATTCCATTTTGTTAGAGTTTCACTAGTTGATATGAGTTTGAGCTGGAGGTTTAAAGGTGGATCTGAGTCCTGTAGTTTATCCCATGCCGAAGTAACCACTTGTTGAAGTTGAGGTTGAGATAGCCAAAGATGCGCAAATTTATAATTCTTACTCCCTTGCCAGTCTAAGGCTTTCGTTTGAAGCAAAATAAGAGCATGATATGAGGCTATTCGTGGAAGGTGTGTGATTCCCAGCATAGGGGTTGGCTGCTCTCTATTGTTGATTTGTTACTACTCTATCAAGTCTTTGTTGGATGTTGTCAGGACCTTGTTGGTTGTTTGTCCAGGTGAATAGGTCTCCTCTGAATCCTAGATCGATGTAGCCCATCTGATCCATTAAATCGAGAAACGGCTGCGTTTGTGCATAGGTAACCGGTCTGCCTCCTTTTTTTTTCCGATTGGTCCAATACTTCATTGAAATCTCCCAGTAGCAGCCAAGGTGTTGAAGTGCTAGGAAAAATTGTTGGAAAATCTTCCCACAGGTTTTTTCTTGGTCCGGATGTGGTGGGCCATATATACCCGTGCAAAACCAAGGTTGGGCTGGAGCAAAGAGTGTGAAGGGGGAGTCTTGTTTGCGAAGTATCTACTTTTCTTTCATCATTATATAGTTTGCATAAGTTTTAATAAACTCATGGGTAGATAAATTTCCAATCGTTTTTTTTTTTCTTTTTCTTTTGAAGTGATTCAATTCGAAACATGTTTTGAGGCATACTCAATAAAGACAAAATAGAGTCACTAGGTAGTAAAATCAATAACCCCTTATCCACCATTTTCAATAGTGACAATAATGCCCTTATTATTTATATTTTTTATTACTAATATATATATAAAGGAAAGAAAATCATACAAAGCTTTTGGTTGGTAACCTAGCAACAAGCTGGGCTCCAACTCCTTTTTGAATAGCAATGCCTAATCTATAAAAAAATAAAACTACCCAAACCGCTCATTTTTTTAATTTTTTTTAACTTTAATTTTCTTTTTTAATTTTTTTTTCTTATAGTTTTATACTCCCTATAGTTTTATATATTATTTTTAAGCACTTTTTACAATTATACCCTTATGGATAATAAATAGTGAAATTTTGAAATGATTTATATCTCAAACTAATTACAAACTTCAAGAAAGCATTTTAAAACACCTACGATATAAACATGAATATCAAATTATGCATATTTCTTATATTTCTTATAATCAATTAAAAGGATAATTTTAGAAATATCTCCTTGTTTAGTGATATAGGTCACTTAATGGTGGGACAAAATCTAAAAGTAACTAGGTCACTTATTAGTGGGACGGAGGGAGTATATTTTTATAAGTTTTTTCTATAATTACAAACCAAGACTTGGATTCGGCTGACAAGTTATCAGCCGAACCTATTTTTTTTTTTAAACATACTTAGGATGCTCCATCAAAAACTGGCAGTGACCATTCGATGCCGTAGCTATCATCACCGGAAATATACCACTGCTCCAAACTCGTTAACAGCTCGATCAACCAACTCCATGAACTTTTCTTTGCTGCCAATCCTCCACCATCGATCCAACAACATACACGATCAACTCCTCGAGTCTCAGACCACATCAGCCATCGTACTCAATTCATCCATTCTTGTTTCGGTCCAAATCCGACTGCAACCATCTCGCTTCAGCTCCATCGAATCACCACAGCAGCGGCTCTTCTTGACTGCTATCTCAGCCAACACACAATTCACTGCTCAGAATCCACCTCCGGCCAATTGATGCCACCACCTACAATTGAGTTCAAAAGCCCTCGAGCATCACCAGCTCCTTCCAAACCCGACAACTGCATAACTTCCCTTCAGGCAACAACACCGATTATAACCATCTCAAATTCGATCGAACAGTCAACCCCAGTTCCATAATACAGCTACATATCCCATTGCTTGTCATCAGTTCGAGCAGAAGTTCGATGCTATCTCCAATCTTCATTCGAAACGTCATCCCTGGTTGCACAAGCTCAACCAGTTACTTCCAAATTGACATTCAAGTTTTCACAATTTAGTGATAATTACGGCTTTAACTAAATCGAACCAATTGGGTTTTATTTGAAATTTCAGTTGTCAAATTATAATGATAATCACAAAATTTCACCCGCTATTATGTTTTGTGAAAATTGCAACTATCAATAGGTCTTGAAAACTCGATTTTTTTCACAATTTAGTGATAATCTCACACCTTATATTTTGTGAAAATCGCAATTATGAGAGGTCACAGGTTTCTGAAAACTCGATTTTCCATGATTTAGTGATAAAATATAAATAGTATTTACTAAATTGGGTGCGTAGGATTCTTGCAAAATTAAGTCTAAAGGTGCAGTAAAGCCTACATGCCCAAACTCTTCTAAACATTTGGTGATAATTACAATTATCATTTTGAATGATAATTACACTTAGTGGTAATCACACAAACGGTACCAACAGTTTTCATAATTGCATGATAATTCCACTTATCACAGATGTGAAATACAGTGATGACTTTAATTATCACATTAAACAAAGAACAAATTACAGTCAATAACAATCGCGGTGTACACATAAACCGTAATGCATTTTACCGTCACTGTTAATCACAATTAGGTCACTGTTAATCATAATTAGCATAAAAACAATAATTGAATTAATTAGTGGTGATGATGATGATGATATAACAAGAACACAAACAGCCAAACCCTTCAAAACTAGTAATTAAAGGACGAAACACAAACCATCCGGGGCAAGATCATGCAACCAACGTTATTATTGTTATGTTAAGATCATAATAATACGTCGAGCCTGCAACAAAAACGAGTCCCCTAAAACTTAAAAACAATCAACCACGGAATCAATGAATGAAAGACCAGAAAGAAAGGGATTTAAGTTGATCCCTTTTCCTATTCTTGAACAGTTTCCATTAAGGAAATCCTAAAAGAAATATTAACCTGAAGCAAATGAAACAGAGACACGTTAGCCATTTTGGTTGATGATGAAATCAAAAAATTTATCAGTACGGTAGATCAATTCCTTTTGGAATGAAATTAGTTGACAGTAAATATCCGTAAATAATTTATTTATGGGAAGATAATTGTGTTTTTAAGTTTTAGGGGACTCGTTATGGGAATAACTTATTATGTAAATAATTTATTTATGAGAAGATAATCCGGAGATCTTTCCGATCATTATAGTTGACCGTAAAAATAGGATTATTTATAAGCTTTTTATGGAATGAAATTAATTGACAGTAAATAGAAGATAATCCGGTATCTTTCTGGTCATTAATAAGTTGACCGTAAAAGAAGGACTATTTAGAAACAAAAATTGATTTAGCCAAAATTTCTGGTCATCACTAAGTTACCGTAAAAGTAGGATTAAAAAATAAATAATTTCGTTAAATTTGAATGTAAAGGTTAATTTAGTCCTACATAAAATATGGAAATTTAAGTCTAATCTAAAACTACTAATCTTAACCGTACATATTGTATTTTGGGCTATACATATATACTATCTTAACGATGGGTTTTTGGAAGAGAGATAAACCAAACTTGGGTTCCTCAGAAATTTCCACCTTCCAAATTTATCCGACTCGAACAACAGCTCTAGTCTCAATTCCCTGACCACCTCATTACAAAGAATCCAGCCAACACCAGCAGTATTGATCTCGCTGGCAATTCATTATTCATCCTGGCTTCAGTAATATGAATTAATCACAGTCCCACTACTTGCCCTTGAATTTACAATTGAAACTGCACCCAATGTTCTCATCAGTGACCGTGATCTCATGCAAATCCCCTATGCAAAATATCTTCGCAAAACCCATGTATTCTCATGCCTTCTAACACCTTCAATCAGCAGCAACGCCTTTCTGCTCCCTAATCCCTGACGTACAGCCATCTCCACTCAAGTCAAGGATTTGCATGTAAACTCCAACACAACCAGTCATCTCAAGAACTGTACAGCCGCCATTAATTCATCTTTGCGTCTTCTCGTCAAAGCTTCCATTTTCTCTATCGAGGATTCTCAATCATCTCCACCAGTTCTGGCCTGAATCAAGTTCACATCCTCCTTCGTTCACCGGCAGAACCAACCCCCAACCGATCATTGAAACTACCTTCTAATATCAGCCCATGCAATTGATGTCGAGCTGCACTCAAGCGCCATCTTGACTCACACCGGAGATGAAGAATGCTTCGGCCGTTAACGTCTTCATTCTCTCCCTCAGAACCTGCAACTTCCAGTTACATCAAAACCGTGATTCTCATAGCAACAAATGCTCAAACACGTCATGTCCACTGCCTTGAACTAATCATCTCAGTCTCAGCAGAGAACATCTCCACCTGGTCACGGCAACAACTTCTAATTCATGACGTTCGTCACCAGCAACTCGAGCTCAAGATCAAAACAAACCAGCACCCATTGTTCCTTCTCGTTTTCTCTTATCTCCAAACAGCACCAAAGACACATAAAATTAACCTCCGATCACACTTAGTCCAGGCATATTCCCCTGACCATCCAAGCACCATCACCTGCAATCAGATACTAGTCCATCGTTCATGTCTTGAGACTGTCGTCTGCTTGATAAGAAATGAGATTTCATTTTGATATAACAAGAGATAGAATGTGTCTCTCCCTGATGCTTTAAACTTTTTTTTTTACTCGTTCAATAAAAATTAAAAATAACGAAAACTGTACAGGGACTAGATTAAACTAGTGCTAGCCGTTAGGCCACCACAAGTTTAATCTACTTGAAGCGAAAATAAACCTTTCCAGGCCACTCAACAAGTTTAATAAAACTTATCTTCCCAACAAACATGCTTGTTTGAAAGCATAACGAAAAATTAACTCCCTATAGTTATCTTCGCGATCCTCCATTTTGTAACTAGCTGCCAGGGCAACTCATCCTTCTGAAATGCTTGAATGCAACTCATCGAATCTGAACGAATGCAAAGGTTTTTGAGATTCCACCTTTTTGCTAGCATTGTTCCATAAATAACAGCACAAACTTCCGCAACATAGTTGGTTTCAAAACCAAGACCAACGTAAAGAACCCCAAGGATAGCTGAATTAG
>JAJJWW010008296.1:0-82654 GCA_023531295.1 Papaver armeniacum | reverse complement strand
AAATTCCTTCCCATGCTTGGTTTAGGACCAAGTCGAAGAGCGATGCTCGCGCACCTCTTTTAGAAACTCCCACTTCGTCAACCCGGCGCGCATGAGTGTCTCAAACATCATCTCTTATCCGTCCGACTCACCAAACTTTTGGCTATACAACCCCGGTCGTGAGTTATTTGGCTAGTGAGCGAACATTACACATCACTTTACCACACCGCAATGCAAGCATCTCCGCATAAACATACTACACGACATCGCACAAGATATACGACTCTCTCGAATAACACACTTATTCAATTCAAACATTACACGCCATCTTTTCAGCGACCCTACGTATCCACATTCCGCACATCAATCATGTTCACAAATCGGGGATACTTTACTCGGGTACTGGTCTCAAGCGCTTATGCAGTGCAACAGTGCAACGCGCCAACACAAGAACGTGTTAGGAGTCATGACTGCCATAGATTAACTCGAGAAGTGGGCAAGACCTAAGCCGTATGCTACCGACACACAACTCCACCACTCCATCATTCCACTACCTCCACTTCCCACGAGAAACGTGAATGAGGCTCAATGACTTGTATAAATAGGTTCTCCGCCCTATTTCAAAACAACAAGGAAAAACAAGCCAAGACGAGACAGAAAACCAAGTGTTGATACCGTCATATTCAACCATCTTCTGTCATGTCATAAAAGCTAACACCTTCACAATCTCAACACATTCTTCGCTTCCTCCCTAAGATCAACCCCATCTCCTTCACTTTGTGACCGAAACAAGTCTGGAACGGCCATTTCTTGGTTTAGCCGGACTTGCATTAGATTGATCTTCTCGAATCTACAAGCACTCACCGCGCAGTGCATTTGTTGTAGGTTTAAATTTATTCCTCATCACACCCCAAATTACCAAATCTCTACAGGAGTAATTTCTACCCATCAACAGGGGGTTTAGCACCGATCTAGCTGCTTTACCTACGGTTGGTGATAATTTGTGACTAATAACAAGCAGAAAGAACATAACTTGATTCATTGTTTCGTAACGAAGAAGGATTCCTTGGTCTTGTCTCTCTTATTGCTTTCAACTTTCGATTTTAATTGCTTTGTTTATTTTCTTTTGCTTTATACATCCCCCCTTTTGTGACAATTTTTACAACTAGAATCTCTTGCTCCTCGTGGGAACGAACTTGACTTCCATTATATTATTTTTAATTGAGTGGAAATATTAATTAATTTGATTGCACCGACGACACGCATCAGAAAGTCATAGAAAGGGAGCCGGACTACCATATGATACTGGGGAGACCATGGCTTCATGACAACAAGGTCATTCCCTCGACGTATCACCTGTGCCTGAAGACCATGCTAAACGAGAAAGTCATCCGCATTCCCGCATCATTATCTCCGTATGCACCAATATGCGGAGTGGAGCCGTTCGAGCCAAAAGGTACCACACACAGGAGGATCGACCAAGTCCCGTGCACCCCACTACCCACGTGGGCTTCAAATCAAGGAAGGAGACCGACTTTACACCACCGGAGGCCAAACACTACAGCACACGTTTCCGTAACGAGGCGTCCATCTCTACCCTGAGACTCCAACTCATGCTCACACCAAAAGAGGACGCACTTCGAGGTGAAACGTGATCGTAAAGGGAGAACAATATACGCCACACAGTTAGTATTAGCAGAGAGATCGGGAACCCGCCCTCTCCGCCCAATTGAATGCCGCAAGAATGATGAAACGCAAGACGAGGTACCGTACGCCCGCAAAGAACTACAAGATGGAACCAATTCCACAACTCGACGAGTCGAGACCGTTAACATCGGGAACGAAGAATCTCCTGTGCCTGCCTCTACCGCCTCGACTCTATCCACAGACGAACGTAGCTTAGTCTTGTTCAACTACTCAAGGAGTACCAAGATGTGTTTGTCTGACATACGAGGAAATGCCCGGTCCTGGATGAAAAATTGGTCACCCATCACTTACATGTCATACCTCGGATCCAAGCCAATCAAGCAACCTCCGAGGCAATTCCGTACATGAAGTAGAGATCAAATCAAGAACGAAATCTTGTAAGCCGGCCAGTCGCCGCTTCATCAGCCTATTCATCATCCAACCCGGTTAGCCAATGTGGTCCTGAAGAAAAAGGAAAAACGGGATGATCCGGGGTGTCATGTAGATTTCAGAGAGACTTGAACAAGTGCCGCCCTAAGGACGACTTTCTCTACCTAACATCGACATGTTAGTAGACGCCACCGCAGGACACGTATGTTCTCCTTCATGGATGGTTATAGCGGATACAATCGATAAAGACGTATTTAGGAGCGAGGATAAGAGTAAGACAAAATTTCCCGAACCCCTCTTGGCAATTTATTATACCGTTATGCCTTCTTGCTTAAAGAATGCCACGCAACGATCAACGTGCTATGACGGTAATCTTCCACGACATGATGCATAAACAAGTAGAAGACTATGTGGATGATATCGTGGTCAAGTCAAAAGCTCGAGTGCACTCACACAAATGTCTTGAGGCAAGTGTTTGGAGAGATGTCGAGGATACAAGTTGAAGATGAATCCTTTGAAATGTGCTTTCTGTCTCTTCGTAAATTTCTAGGATTCCAAGTGACCACAGTGAATAAAGGTAGACTCCGTCCCAAAACTCAAAGGCTATCCTCACAATGCCGCCTTCCCGAACCGTGAAAGAACTCCGCAGTTTCATGGGCAAGGTGAACTACATTCGACGTTTTATACCCGGTCTAGCCCAACTTACCCCCTCATTCACCACCTTGCTGAAGAAAGGAGCCGGGCTTTTGTTTGGACCGCAACCCAACAGAAGCTTTTCTAAAAATTCAACGAATACTATCATCTCCAACCGTCATGAAGTCTCTGACAAGTGGGAAGCCACTGGTCCTCTACACCGCCTTCAAAGCCGACACCGCCGTAGGGGGCTTTACTCGCTTCAGAAGACGATGAGGGAATCGAACGTCCCATACTATTTCTCGCCTCGAATATCGAGAGACGCCGAACTCGGATACTCCCGCAGCGGAAAAGCGTGTTTAGCCTTAATCCATTCCATTCGTGTTTAGGCATTACTCCGCTGTCTAATAGGGTGATACTCGTGACTAAATCCGATCCCGCAAAGTTTTTACTTTCAAAACCGGTCCCGACCGAGAGATGTGCAAATAGCTCCTCCAAATGTCGAACTAGACATAACGTGCGCACGCCTTAGAGCTATCAAGGGCCAAGCAATGCAGACTTTACCGGCAGCATTTCGGAGAAGACATCACGGACTACAAGAACTCCCGGAGAATTTTCTGACGTTCTCTTATCCGGAAGAAGAAGTGTGGCTCTTGTATTTTGACTGCCTCCGCTACTCCCTAAAGGCATTACCTGGAGGAGTAGGCGTGGTGTTAGCCCTCCAACCTGGAGAAGTATTTTCACATTCCTTCAAGTTAGACTTCGATGCACCAACAACTCCGAATATTTTCCTCATGTGGCTTTCAATAGCTAAACAAGCAGGAGTCACACGTCCTGGAGATAAGAGGTGATTCCAAGTTACCGTAATCAAATGAATGGAGTATATGCACCGAAAGAAGTAACACTAGCCCCGCACCGATCGTGGCTACTGAGGTTACTAAACTACTTTGCCGATGCAACCATAACCCATGTTGGTCGCAAAGAACAACAAACACGCCGATTGCCTAGCAACATTGGCCTTCAAACCGTCTCAAGGAGCCAAGAACCCCCGGACGCCAAGAGGAGAACCATAGAATCAACTTGGTGGCTGCCGCAACACAAAGACACCAAGACCGACGATTGGCGAACTCCGATCATTCGAGCTCAATGGCCTCACTCTCCCAAGGAAAGGTCAGTCTCAAAACCCTCAGAAACTTCTTCATGCTTCATGGTATGTCAATGGGACATCTAATCCGATGGCTCCCCGTCAAGATGTCCTGGGAGGTGATGAAGCCACAACTACAAACCTGGATCGTATTCACAATGAAATTTGTGGACAATCACCGGTGGTAACGCCACCTCACGGCGACTTCAACGCCCGGGTTATTACCGGCCGAGATGGAGGCTCAATCCGTACTACTTAAGTCCTTCTCAGATTGCTAAGCACCACCACACCAATTGGAGATTTTTAATGTGAACCGCACTGGGACCGGAGAGAACCCTACATTAGCTATCTCCGTGATGGGATAATTCCCCTCACGGCCAAAAGGACGCCATTAAGATAAAGCAAAGAGCTGGGCTACCTATTCCATGAAGGGATCCCGTATCGCAAGAGCTTCGGGGTTATCTATCATGATGCCCGGCCGGGAGAAGAAATCCCAAATGGCCGAAACAGACACACGAAGGAGAACATCAAGGGAAGAGAAATTGCTTCTCCAAATACATGAGAAATACTATTGGCCGACTCACGGAGGACGATTTACGCCCGTTTTTGTTCAAAGTCAGCCACAAGTGCCAAATCCATGGGAACCTTGTTCATGCGCTTTCTACCCTCTCACACTTATAAGCAGCCCATGGCCGTTTTACACTGGGACTGGACATTATCGGAAAATCAATCCACCGTCATCGGGCAAAGACGAAAATATCATAACCGCGATTTTAATACTTCACCAAATGGGTAGAGGCCATTCCCCTACGAGGAACCACAGAGCAACAATCATGTGCTTTCATTAAAGAATACATCATTTGTCGCTTTGGCGTGCCCAAGCACATCATCATCGATAATGGCACCCTTCGCCAACAAGCGTGCACGGAATTACTCGAGGAGTATGGCATTAAACAGTCTTCCACCATCTACCATCCTGCTGCACGGCAAGCCGAGAGTACCAACAAGACATTGATCCGATCATCACCCTAACTGTGACACGACAATCCTAGGAAATGGCATGATCAGTTTCCAATGGCACTATGGGCGTACCGTACGTCACCCGTAAGCTCCATCGGGTTTCACCGTACTCACTTGTCTACGTAGCGGATGCAATTCTCCCAAGAGAGATCGTAATCCCATCAACCAGATTGGCAGAGCAACCGGATCCATTGAACGAGGCTAAAGTCTCGACTTAGAATAACAGTTATACACTCGATTTTAAGGAATAAAGCATAAGAACACGCCTGTGTGAATCGGATTTCATGGGCATACAACAAATTGTGAAACCACGTTGCTAAAGTGGGAGATTTGTTTTGAAAACTACAAACACATCCAACAAGACATGTTCCACCAAAATTCTCACCAAATGGGAAGGTCCACGTTAGCCACTATGCTTATTACAATACCGCTTACAAGATCATTAAGGTAAGATTTGATAATAGCCTTAGGTCAATGGAAAGTGGGTCATGCATATCACATGCCTGACCACCATTTCATCAGTCAACAATACAGCATTTATTTTCATTACATGTTTGAATCATCAATTATATTCAGATGGACGTGTCAATGAAAACCTCGTTTGACCAATCAAAACCAAATGGTTTATTCCGCAATGATTCATTTTAAAAATTTGAGAGCAAACGCCATTAACAATAAAGGAAATAAGTTTAGAGGAGGCCGTCTGTAAGATTATAGTTCCTTTTAGAGCATCATCTCCAAATAGCGTGATATCTTTCCTCGTTCTTTTCTTCAAGTCCCCATACCGCTCACCTTCTCCGATTCTCGTTGCCCGCAGCCTTCTCCTCTTCCAAAATAGCCTTCATAGAACAACATTTACAAGGATACCACTGATCAACCTTGATAATATCAAGACGCTCGGCCACAACCAAAATTCTCCACGTTGAACCCATGGATTCACAGCAGATACCATATTCTCTCACTTTTCGAGGCTTGATTCGGAAGAACGTCGGGCAGAGTAGAAATACTCTCCATCTCAGCAATCGTGTAGCACAGGTGCCATCGCGCGACCAAATCGTAGGAACTGTGGCCTCGACCACGTTCCGGTCGCGACATGTCCGTACTTCCTCCACAACTTGGTGTAGGCAAAGGCACAAACCCTCTTCCGCAGACCATGAATCCACCGACATCCCTGTAGGCTCGGAGGACAAACATTTGGCAAGTGACATCGTAATGAAAGCACCCGTGCATTTGGATATTCATATAAGATGAGAGACCCAACGCCTGCCTTCAAGGTCTCGCTGTGGGTGAGTCGGATTGGAGCTCAAGTGAAGACGTGATACAAGCCCATCACATCAACCATCGTCACATATGTTCCGATAGTAGATATCTCCTGCAAGAACGAAAAGGATTATTTACTCCGATCACAGCAAGAACAATGCAATTGTTCGAAGGTAAGAAGATGACAAACGCTAAGATGGATCTTCTCGACTCTGGAGAAACACGTAATCAGTGGGATCGATCATGAAGTCGTACGCAAAGTCGCACGCGAACTCAAGATCCCTGACACGGAAATGGCTATGAAGAAGACGATCCACACCTGTTAGATACGATTCGGGGAAACAAAGTTTCTGGAAGCATGGCAGCTTTCCACCGCAAAAACGGTGAAATGGTCATGCAAAATCTTACACTCGCATACATGCCGAGTGGAACCTTAAACACGATCATGCATACTTCATGTAATGAGGATTCAACACCGACCGAGTCAGTTTTCGCAGAACCCTAATCAGAGAACTGCATGAAGGTCATCCTGGAGCTCCCAGCGATTCAACCTAAGCAAAGGTGGTAAAGCACCCACACCCGAGTTCCGCCCAAGAAGACCACACCCTAGCTCAATGCACCTAAGTGGAGGAAGCCTTGCTCACAAGCACTGCGACCATTGGCATGTACGGAGGATTGCCCACTGGCTTCGTAACCTCTTTTTCTTTATCTTGTCTTCTACGTCTGGTATGTCACGATCTCATGCCTACCACACACAAAGTGTAACCATTGCAGCAGCGGTGCAGGGGACTTAATGTAGATGGTGGATTTTCGCTTAAGGTTAAATTTGTAAAAACCGAAAATCATGCACCACATCTTGAAAAGATAAAGCCATTTATGCGTCGATACTCCCTCACTTAATTCACCAAGAGATTTAGCACGCATAATCCCACTCTCGAATACATGAAATTCCTCCAGGTCGAGAAAGATGTAGCAAATAATCCCTTCCCCGTGCAACTTCCTATCACCCTGATTTCGCAGTATCTATCGCATGTGGTATGACGACCGAGTGTTACTTCTTAATAACACGAACCTCCAAGCACTATAATGAAACCATGTACGAAATAACCCGCACAGCCGATTCCCTGCAGTGTTATACTAGACCTTCTAGCCCCTCTCACAGTGCTATACTCAGCCTCGATTGATCCCCTCCTGTGCGTTATACTAGCCTCGACACATCCGACTGACCGAGATATGATCTGATCATAGCACATCCAACTCCATGCTACGATCGATGATCCCCAGATCAATTCCATCACCCTCAAGGTGTATTAATACCCACGCCTGACTCTTTTATATTTGCTGGTCATTAAGCCTCAAGAAACCGCTTCATACCAAGCATTATGACGGAAACCCTAAAATTAGGTCATGCGATATTACATGTGTGGTCAAATAATTTCAACCATCCATCTTCGTATTAGATGGACATGTAAATATGTAGACCCAAAGGGCCCAGAGCATGTCAACATCGATCACCGTGGCCTCCACATGTTTCGATTTCACCTGGCCAAGACCATCAATGTTTGGTCGATAAAATCATCACCCAAACAAGAGATGACGCACTTCTGAAAGCCAAAATTAGGGGGTTTCAAGTCATCATGCTGCCCATCTTCTCCCGCACGACCGGAGGGTCGCGATTAGATTAAACAAGGGCCGGTTTAGGCAAAGATGGACCACCGTGGGCCCATCTACCTCCTCATGTGTCTGGCCCAAGGCATATCACGCCTGGTCATCCAAACGTATGGCCCAAAATAGCATGGTCATTACTTCAAACCACGAACCGATCTCACCCGCCTCAACTTCAATTTGGATGATTTGAGTGGCTTAGATACGTTTCACTGATAGCCGTGTATAGGTGTGAACACCAGCCTACCACCTACACGCCGGTATGATCGACAAAGACCGACCAAGATGTGTCGCCTTGAAACGCGTGCCCAAACTAGTGATGTCACGCCTGCTTCAACCCTTTGCGAACACTCACAAATCGATCTCAACCACTCAACTTTACCTGCTAAATTGAGTGGCCTAGATCACGCTCCATGGGATTATGAGGCGAAGGACACCAACATGTCGTTTGCACATGACGCCTTGGGCCGGCCCTTCTAAGTCTCTTCTCATGCTTGGTCTCGAACTAAGCCGAAGATGCATGACGCTTGCGCACCCTTCTTCAAAAACCCTAATATTCATTGAACGGCTGTACGATGTGGCCCGTGCATCACTCTCATCCGGCCCAACTTTCACCAGCCTGCTTATACACCCTGACTTGTGAGTTATTCGGGCCACAGGCGCGTCGTCACACTTCATCACTTTACCATGACGAGTAATGCAAAAGCACTCGTGACAGCACACACACGATACTTCATAAGTATCGACTTCCCGAACAACACAAGCATCGTAATCAAAGATTACATGCTATCTTTCGCGGATCCAACGATCCACAGTATTCCGTACATCAATCAAATGTCACAAACCGGGGATACATATCGCGTATTGGTCCGGCGGTTTACAATACAGCGCAGCAGTGCAACGCGCCATCACAAGAACGTGGTCGAAGTTGCATGGACTAGTTGAGATTTAACAGAGAAGCGAGAAGATCGTCGTGGCACCGACGCACAACACCACAACTCCATCACTCCACTTCTCCACTTCCCACGAGAGACGGAATGAGGCTCAATGACTTGTATAAACAGGTTCTCCGCCTATTTCAAAGAACAACACAAGTCCATTTATGTTAAACCAAGTGTTAATACAAAACGTATTCAAACACACCCGAGCTTGCTCGCATCAATCACAAGCCCGCCACCTTCTCGTTATGTCATAAGTAAGCCAACACCTTCTACAATCTCAACACCTTCTTCGCTTCCCTCCCAAGATCAACCCCATCTCCTTCACTTTCAGGATCGAAACAAGTCTCGAATCCGCCATTTCTGAGCCAGAATGGACTTGGCAAGATTGATCTCGGACCCATAAGCACTCACCGCGTTAGTTGCATTTGTTTAAGGTTTAGATTCATTCCTCATCCTTACACCCCAAATTACCAAATTCTGCAGGAGTAGTTTTCACCCATAAACAACCGGTCCCGCCAGCTAGCAAGCTCAGTTTCCCAACTCGCGTCAACTTCTCAATGCCGCCCACTTTTTCCTCTCTCTCACGACGCTTTACTGACTTCCCACCAGCTACCTCCTGATTTGAGTAAATGCTTGAGGCAAGGATTCCAAATCCTATTTATAAAAACATCGTACAAGCCTCCTTAATTGTCTTTACCATTTGTTGATTTATAGTTTGTCACCATCTTTATGCTTTACTTCGCAACAAAGCTCCCGTTCCTAGCTGCTGGTGGGACTTAATGTCGATGGTGGATTTGAACAAAGGGTAAAATCGTAAAACCCCAAATAACCTAATGTCACCGGGTGATACATTTATTAGAACATTTAATGCATGTAGTCGAATTAATAGGGGGCATTTTTTCAAATTAGGGTTACAATGAACAAAACCCTAATTCCCTCCGTGCCAACGGCAAATCATGCCAGCCAACACTCTAGCCCAAGCCAGCTGCACTTCCATGCCAATGGCAAATCGTTCCACCCCACCAAACGCTGCCAACCGTGCTAGCCGCACCTCTATGCCAATGGCAAATCATGCCACCCACACCTAGCCCAAGCTAGCCGCACTGGGTGCCAATGGAAAATCATGCTACCTACACTAAACACGCTAAAGCATGCCAACCATGCTAGCCGCACCTCCGTGCTGCCACCGGCAAATCATGCCACCACACCTAGCCTACCAACGCGCGATGTTAAACGCATCATGCTCAACCATGCTAGTCACACCAAACGTGCTAAAGCATGCCAACCATGTTGTCGCACCTCCGTGCCAATGGTAAATCATGCCACACACCTAGCCCAAACTAGCCACGCCATGCCAACACATCGCTTGCCCCTACCACGCCGGGTCACGCCACGCTTGCCAAACACCCTTATCTTGGCCCTGGTCGCGCCATGCCAAAAGTAAATGCGCTTCGCACTCTAGGCTTGCAAACCGTGCAACCCAGCTCAAATTGGCCACGCATGCCATTGCACATGCCGACACGCCGGCCGGGTAGCTTTTTCTCACCAAGGCGTGGCCCTAATGGCCGAGCATGCCATTGGCACATGCCAACACGCTCGCCGGGTAGCTTTTCTCTCATCAAGTGCGTGGCCCTAATAGCCGAAAGCATGCCATCGCATGCCAACACGTCGCGGGTAGCTTTTCTCACCTGCGTAGCCCTACGGGCCGAGCATGCCATTGGCACATGCCAACACGCCGTCGTAAGCTACCGTGTCGTGTCTAATGGCCGAGCATGCTATCGGCACATGCCAACACGCCGCCGGTAGCTTTTTCACCAGGGCGTTGGCCTCAATGGCCGAGCGCATGCCATCGCACATGCCAACACGCCGTCGGTAGCTTTCTTACCAGTGGGTTCTAATGGCCGAGCATGCCATTGCACATGCGTTTCGATGCTCGCCGGAAGTTTTTTCTTACGTGCCATGATCCTACCGTCACGCATGCCATTGGCACATGTCAAACACGCACGGGGTAGCCTTAACCTAAAAGCCGTGCAACCTAGGGCCAACTTGTCCGTACGCGCCATCGCACATGCCAAAACCTACGCCGGTAGCCTAACCCTGCAAAATCATGGAAACGTAACCTACCGCCAAGGCATTCCACATGCCATTGGCACATGCCACACGCCACTAGAAGTCCATGAATTGCCACTTACACTCAACGTACAACCTACCACCAAGGCATTCCACACATGCTATTGGCACATGCCACACATGCCACTAGCAGCCTGCATTGCCACTTGCGCCGAGGTGCAACCCGCAACAAAGGCATTCCGCGCACATGCCATTGGCACATGCCACACGCCCTAGCAACGCCACTGCACTCAAGCAGCAAACTAACACTCGAGACATCAACACAAACAGGGGATGCTTTCTGTGGTCTTGGTTTGGCGGTCACAAAGCTTGCGCCGTACACTACGCTCACATTAAGAAGCGTGAATAGTGATAAAGCACAAATAAATGAGGAAATAATGGTGAAAACGTCACCCATAAACACCTTGCGGTTACCACCTCCCCCATTATTTCACCCTTTACTCTCTTCCTTCATGAGGCCAGTAAGGTACGTTTCAATCTCGACTTGTATAAATAGGTCTTACCTATTTCCACCGACACAAGTCTCTGGCCAGAGAAAATACAACACTCTCGTAAAAGGCAATTTTGCAAGCTCTCAAAAAAGATTTCATCCTTGCAAGCTTCCTAAGCTTTCACTTTCCGATACAAGTCGAGACACTACTCTCCCAGTAATTATTCGGTCTCAACACCTTTCTTTGCTTCCTCCCCAAATCAACCTTTCTCCTCCACTTTCGTGACCGAAGCAAGTCCGAAATCTGGCCATTTCTTGGTTTAGGCCGGACTTGCCGCATTGGATCTCTCACCTCTAGAAAGTGCTCTCGTAGGCTTGGGAACGGGTTTTATTTTAGCCTACTTGTAAATGCTAGTGCACGGGTGTCTAAAATATAATACAAGGCAAATACTGCTCGATCCTACAGAGAAACGGGTGTCGAGAGTTGATCAAGGGCTTCCTAACTGATTTCTAACAAGTATCACAAATATTTGGGTTGTCGATACGACTAAATTGAGTCATGGACTCTAACTAAGGCAACACCGAACAAAAGAAGTTGTAAACAAGTTGATTTGTAGGGCACTCAGTGCGATCGATTCCACCACCTGATCTTATGCTAAGGCAATGTAACTCTGCTATGTTCTTGTGCCTTCCCCTCAAGGTCTAAAATGGATGTTTGTTAACCGATTTTGCTAACTAACTTAGTATGAGTCAGTCTTACAGAGCATACCATCACAAATGCTCATAAGCTTCCTCAATCACTTACTAATCCTAAAGATAATATGATTCAATAAAAACACAACCAAGGATAAACATGCTTGATAAGAATCAGGGGTTTCATTAACACCCTGGAAAATTAAATTAGAACATTACAAAGACAATATAACACAAATAAAACTAAGTTGGTGCTCTGGCTAGCCCAGGCATAAGTTCAAACATCTACTCCCTCTTCTATTTATACATGCAAAGAACTCAAAACCCTAATTTACTTCAAAAATGAATTAAGAAATACCCTCTCACCCATACTCTCCGAATCGGGTCTCTTCCGTGAATTTCGGCCCGCTTCATTACTTCATTTTCCCTCATCAGAAACCCTAACCCCAACCTAATTCTTTCTATCTCTCTTAGCTCCTAGAAGAAGCTAAGAAAGAGCTAGAGAGCAATTAGAGGGGATGCGAGGAGGCGCTGGAGGTCGTTGGTGGCTGGCCTGGGAGGAGAGGAAGGTGGCGTTGCGAGTTTGGCCTGGGAGATGGTGAAGCCCTCCTGGGTTTCGTCTGGGGAAGAGGAAAGAGAAGGAAGATGGGAAATGAGGTGATGGTCGAAGGGATAAGAGGTAGAGCGCTTTGCCGAGTCGGTAGCCGAGAGATGATGTGAGAGTCAAACGAGCTTGACAGATGGCTGGCGAGATCTGAACTAGCTCGGGAGAATCAGCCGTTTTGGTGTCGAGAATGATGCGTGAGCGGGCTTTGGCTTTCTCCAGGGACGCTTGCCTCCAATTTCTTCTCTTTTGGCTCCTCGTTTCTCCGAGCTTTCTTTATTACCTAAAAACACAAAATTAATTAGTACAAATATTTATTCTTGAAAAACAAGGAAAATACAAGAATATGGGATAATATCTAATTTCCCCGAGCACAAAAGATGAGTTAAATGCCAATAAATAGACGTAGAAATATGCAATATTTGGCACTCATCAAATACCCCCAAACCTGAATTTTACTTGTCCTCAAGTGGAAACAGAGATTAAGAAATCCTAACTATACCACCGTCGCGGTCTCTCGATGCATTTAGCGTATACTAAGCCTTTAAACCCCTAGGTGTCCCTAGTGGACGAGTTGTAGGTCTCGTGAGGGTTTGGCGTAGGTGTACCCACAAAACCTTCTCTAACTTCGTAGTGTAAAAGAGTCTCAAGCATCCAAGGAGCTATGAGGACATGAGTTTCGCATGCTAGTAACAAGAAGTTAAACTACCAAAGAACGCATTCTCATCCTTAAGTGCCGAGCGAGAAGTAACCATACCATATGAAAGAATTCTTGATTCGATCGCGATCATAAGCCTCGACTTCGCCTCACCATTAGGGTTTTATGATAATTGCACTCAAAAAGATCGCTTTTTTAGTCTCTCATGTGTGCAAAAAGAATAAAGAGAGAAATCCTCAAGACACGTCAGAGGTGTTTATGGGTGAAAACTACTCCTCGCAGAATTTGGTAATTTGGGGTGTTAATGAGGAATGAATTTAAACCTTTAAACAAATGCACCGCGCTAAAGTGCTTGTAGCATTCGAGAGATCAATCTGCAAGTCCTGGCTTAACCAAGAAAATGGCCGTTCAGACTTGTTTCAGGTCAAAGTGAAGGAGATGGGGTTGATCTTAGGGAGGGAAGCCAAGAAGGTGTTGAGATTGTGAAGGTGTTGGCTTTCTTACGACTTGTACGAAGATGAAAGCGGGCGCTGACGGGCAGTGCTCTGGTGTTTTAATACGATTTGTATTAACACTTCTGGTTTTTCTCGCCCGAACTTGTGTTGTCGTTTGAAATAGGGGCGGAGAACCTGTTTATACAAGTCATTGAGCCTCATTCACGTCTCTCGTGGGAAGTGGAGGAAGTGGAGTGATGGAAAGTAGTGGGTTGTCGTCGACCGCCTTTGCCCACTTCTCCTGTTCATCTCTAACCGTCCATGACTTCCTAACACGTTCTTGTGATGGCGCGTTGCACGCCGCACGCCGTAAACCGCCGACCAATACCCCCGCATGTATCCCCCGTTTGACATGATTGATGTCTGGAATATGGATCGTGATCCACGAAAGATAGCATGTAATCGCCGAATTGAATAACTGCGTTATTGGAAAGTCGATACTTCAGAAGTATCGTGTGTATTTTATGTACCGCATTGTGGTGAGGTAAAGTGATGGGTAACGACTCACACTAACCAAATAACTCCCCGACCAGGGTTATATAACCAAGCCGGTGAAGTTTAACTGGATGAGATGATGTTTGAGACACTCATCCGTGACCATTAATGAATACTAGGTTTTTTGAAGAGGTGTGCAAGCATCACTCTTGACTTAGTCAAAACCAAGCATGGGAAGGAAGGAGAGGACCGACCATACATGCGTGTTGAGGCATGATGGTGTAGGCGCTCGTATTTCCGTTCCCTCATGAAAGCGCGATCCGGGCCACTCCAATTTGACTGCAAAGAGGAGTGGTTGAGATCGGTTTGCGGCGAAATCTCTTACCGCAAAGAATTGGTAACCGCGTGATATTCCCTTTCACGTTCCAAGACAACCGTCCTTGGCCTGGCCACTCTAGCGTGTAGGTGGTAGGCTGGTGTTCACGCCCATGTCTCACCGTCCCATGAAAACGTGATCTAAGCCACTCAATTCGTCCTATGTGAAGTTGAGTGGTCAAGATTAGTTTGTAACTGGGAGGTATAACCACACAAGTTTGTGGGCGTTTTGGGGTTAACCGGGCATGATATGCCTTGGCCAGACCGCATGGAGGAGGTAGATGGGCCCCACTGGTCATCTTTATAACCTTAGGACTGCTAATCTAATCATGACCCTCCATTCAGTGCCGAGAAGATGGACGCGCGTGATGGCTTCGAACCCTAATTTTGGCTTTCAAAGCGTGCAAGCGACCATGCTCTTTTAGGCGGGAAGAATTTGTTGTAACCAATCATGGTTGGTTTTGACCGATTGGTCAAGTGTGTAGGCCAGTCACATGGTGATTGTGTCGACATGCTCCTCGGCCCTTTGAGTCTACATCTACACCCTCCATCTATACCGCGAAGATGGATGGTTGAGACTGTTTCAAGCACATGTAATATGCCGCAAACCCTAATTTAGGGTTTTTCCGTCCATAATGCTTAGTATGGACGATTTCTTGACAAGGCGAGTAGTGGAATGGTCCCATGCGGAATCGGCCGTGTGTATTCCATACCGCTTGGGGGTGATGGAATTGATCTGGGGTCATCAATCATGCTTGTGGAGTTGGATGATCGCGATCGGATCACATCCGGTGATATGGTCAAGTCTTGGATGCTCAATCAGCTAGTATAACACACCGGAGAGGCTCAATCGGGCTAGTATAACACAACGAGGGCTCAGTATAACACACCGAGAATCGGCTCATGCACGTATTTCGTACATGGTTTCATTATAGTGCTTGGAGGTTCGTGTTTACTCCGTAAAGGGTAACACTCGGTCGTCATGCCATTACCGATAATGAGTACCGGAAATATATACGATATGAAATTCACAGAAGGGATTGTTTCCACATGCTCCAACCTCGAGAGAATTTCATGTATTCACGAGAATGGGATTGTTGCTACATGCTCCATTCTTGGTGAATTGGTGAGGAGTATCAACACTTTATAAATGGCTTTATCTTTTACAAGATGTCAGCGCATGAGTTTTTCCTAGGTTATTTACAAATTTAACCTTAAACGAAAAATCCACCATCAACATTAAGTCCCCGCCAAAGACATAATGGTTACACTATTGTGTGGTAGGCATGAGATGGTGACATACGTAAATGACCAAGCTAGAGTGAATACATATTTACCTATAGTTTCACATTGTCGCGTTTCCCCCGGAACCGGTCGGTCTTGATTAAGGATGCGAAGGCGAGACTTGATCCGGTGAGTCGCTTTGTTCCTCTTGTACATGTATGAGCTCGGCCGCTCCTTCAGGTGTACTTAGTTATACACGGCTTTCCTCATGTATATTTGATAAGCCTGGGGATTGTTATCCCGAATTAGTAGCCTTCATAGGTGGTAAGTGAGACTTCTTTTCCTGCGGGATTTCGTCGACTTGTGAGATTATAAAGAATCATCTCAACGTGGTCGTTTATTCTATATCCTGTATCTCGTCTTGCTTCGATTTTCCGATTAACTCCATCAATTGACTTGATTTTTTTTTGTCGTGTGCATGACCTCCCCTCTCCTTTTTTGTAGTTTGCCATGGAAAGCGGTGGACAATCATTCGTTGCTTCCCGTAAAGAAGTTTGAAGTTGACAAAGCCCTAGAGCCATGCACACGAAGAAGTAATGGCTAAGATCGATCTCCCACTTCGCGAAGTCGGCCGTTTATATCGGATGCCTATCTCACATCTTCGCATTGTCGGGTCGTATTTGTGCACTTTCGCTGCACTGACATGGAGGAACGGGAGTGGAGGCGAGGAAACGTTGCACGCTAGTAAGCGCAAGGGCGGAGAGATTTGCAGCAGCGGTTGAAGAGGCGGAGAGTCGAGCATAAACGACCACCGAATGAAGACAAGTGTGATTACCCGATCCCAGACGGCGTGATAATCCTTGATTCTGATACGAGACGAACCCAACATTGAAGGCAATTTGCGTGGCCCCCGGTGTTGCTATGCCCTTGATGCTCCCGCTGGAGATGCTGGGATGGAGTGTCATGCTACGCTGCGTTGTGCTGGGGATGCCCGGGCGTAGAAGTTGAGGGAGATCCTGAGGGAGGTGCATCGACAGTGATGGAGAAGAAACCAGCGGTGTTGGCGAGGCCGGCCTCTTGATGATTAAAACCTCTTTTATTTTGTTTTTCTTTCCAAGTATATTCTACATGCTCGAACATCTTCCTTGCACTCGCAGCGGCCGAGTTCAGGTTTTTTCTTCCTCTCGATTATTTGAATAAAGTTTTCCTTTACAATCCTTTGCCAAGATCGCAACGGACCTTCTCGGGCGCAAGGAGCGCCTTCACATGTAATCCTTAGTGAAAGAAGTTATACTATAATGGAATATCCACGGACTGTGATGCAATATCTTCCTCGGCTTTGCTGGCGTATGGTTCAAATCATTTTCCGCACACATTACCATTTCCTTCTTCCCGTGAGATGTTTGCTTAGGGTTTCCTTTCTTGCTCCAAAGTGGGACCGATTTAAGCCGACTCAGAATTTGTGTTTTTTTTTTTTTTTTAGGAGTAAAGAGGTTCTCAGATGAAAATAATGCTTCAATCGAAAAATTGAAAATTGGAAATTGAAACCCTAACTATGAACGCAAGTATTGCAATCATTTTCTGGAGGAATTAAAAATATGATATGGAATTGTAAAAGGAAATACGCTGGAAAAATAATAGCAGTTTTTTGTATACGGTAATCTTTTGTGAAGTGGCAAAGACATCTAAGTTCGGTGGGGAGGTTTGAGCCATCGTGAGTGAATTGTTATGCCCTCCGCTTTATCAATGATGAGCTTGCAAGTGGCCGCCTAAGATAACATTCGGCTACTGTGGGTTCATCTTCTCTTTCGGTGGGTGAGTCGGTGGAGTAGTCATCTTCACCGTCACACTTCCAACATTGACGTAGTCATCTTTATCACCAAGTCTCCAATTCCAAATGGGTTTGGTCGTGGGGATACTTGGACTTTAGCTTTGTCGTCTTTGAAAAAAGTCAGCTTCCACGCTCTTGATAAAACGCAGAAGGGGCCTCCCATTCCCACATCTCTTAGCCGGGGGTGGTTTGTTGATTGAGTGAGTCCCGGGACTTGTCGGAATGAGGAGCGGTAGTTTGCAAAGAGAGTTGCGTGATGAGACTTACTTGAGATCGGAACCTTTTAATGTGTATGCGACAGGCTTTCTCCAGGAAGTTGTGTCATATTGCAAGTTCTTTGTGCGGCCAGACAACGAGATCCGTAAGGCGTGTTGGAGATTCTTTCAGTGTCGAAACCCGGAGAGGACAAGACTTCCAAAGATGGCTTTGTTATCATGCATCCAAGAGCTCCTAGGATCATGTCGTGGTTGGGATGATTTTTGACTATGTAGAACTTTGCTTGCGTCGAGGCATCACCAATTTGACTTCAAGATCGATGTATCCATATGTATCTCTCGCGCTCTCCGCCGAATCTTCAATCGCAGCTGGGTGACGAGTAGCTTCTCGCTTAGAAATCTTTGCCGCTCTCAAGGTCTCGTGGTAATGATGTTAAATTCGAAGCCGTATCGATTAACACGTTATCGAACTCAACGTTTCTCAAACGAGTGACAGAAGTCCCCGATTTCAATGCTCGGCCTTCGGAAAGACGGGTTCTACCCGCTGCTCGGATGCGACGTCTACCCGACACAACGTGGTTGAGGGCTGCAAATATGTCTTGACGCTGTCCCTTGAGAAGTACAAGATTTCACATATGTGCTCCATCATAGGTGCACGGTCTTGCAGGGTCCCCAAAATCAAATCATGCAGTTCCCGATAGGAGGGTCTCGTGAATACCTTCGTTTCCAAGCTGGAGCTACGCGCCCCTCTAACTTTTCCCCGAATATTTGTTTCAACATGTTACAATCTTTGGTTGGATGATGGACGAACTTTGTGGTAGCAACAATATCCGGGATCTTCCATTTCTTCCTGGGTGGAGGACGTCGATAGGGGTAGCTTTACTGCTGGCGTCTTGGGACCCACGCTTCCAAGAGCTCTATCACTTCATTCATGGGAAAAGGAAAACCGTGTCTTTAGTGTTTTGTGCAGAGTTTTGTCTGCCCTTTTCGAGACGAAGTCTTGTGCCTGGAATGTTCGCTTGTTTGTGGCTCAAGTCACCGAAGCTTTCCTTTTCTCCTCCGCCCACCACGCTTACGGAATGACCGGTGTTGTATTGCTTGTTCGTGAGACGCTGCTTCCTCGACTTTCACGGGAATCTTCACTCCGAACAACTCGGTTCTTTCTAAGCGTCATGGTTGCAATGAGTTATTCTTGGCGTTGACTTCCGTGGAGTTCGAAGAACGTTTGAAAGCCTGTGTTCTCTAATGAGCGCTGATATGGGTATCATCCCGTTGATGCATGATTCCACCAGTGCCGTTCGTGACATTTGGTCGTGACAATCCGATTACTTCGGTCCCGAATCTTTTAACGAAGTCGTTGGGATGCTCATTTGCTCATTGGGAGAATTCTTCCTGTGTCCAGCGTGATTTGTTCGGACACGAAGAAATACTTCTGTGAAAGCACCGACCATCTCGCTCCAATTGGATATGTTGTTATGCGCAATGTTATTGTACTGTGTATGCCCTCCCGTAAGTGATTTTGAGAATTCTCTTAGGCGTAAAACATGATTGTATTCATGTTCCCCAAGGCTTCAGAATCGAGAAATGTGTTCACGGGCATTACCGATCCCCGTAGAGGAGAACCGGGAGAGGTGTAACCTCTTGGAAGAGGGATTCGCATATCTTGAGGGTATGGCGATTGGTGTTTGGCGCGCATCGTCGTATTTCCTTTGCCGGCTCCGGAAGAGTCGTTCCAGATCCTCACGTGTGATGAAGTTGGGTGTCCGGGTCCCTTTCTTTCTCGAACATTCGGGAGCAACACGATCCGAGTGGAAACTCCCGATCCAGTGAATTGAAGGCATCTCTCGTTGGCTCCAAAGATTGACGTGAACTGCGGCAATCGTTGACCAAGGTCTTGAGGAAAGTAGTACCTCCTTCAGTTGCGGCCATATCCTGCTTGAGTCTTAGCAAGAACTTCCTGTTTCTCCATCAAGTCCGTAACGGTATCGTGACGGTGGGTCCTCCTCTCGTGCCTCCGCCTCCTCGTCCCGACGGGGGTGTGAAAGTTGTTGCTCGTAACCACCGGGAGGTGTTACACTGAGGCGATGCCGGATTTGCACTGCTCCGCTCGTGACGGGGGCATTACACCACTGGATGTCTCCCGCTCCGCTAGTGTTGGTGACAGAGGTAACGGCTCCTCGAGATGTGTTGGCTACGGTAGCTCCTTTGACAGTAAATGTCAACACCGGAGTGTTATCCATGCTACCTCCGTCCGAATTGATTCTTTGATCCAGGACCTTAGTTCCACCATCTTGAAAATGAATTTCTGATTGAATTGGTCCTAAGATATACCTTCAAATTGTTGAAATTGAATCGATCTTTGAAGAAAATCGACTTTACAACCGAGAGATTAATCTCCCACTTTGGTCGCCAATTGTTTATGGGTGAAAACTACTCCCGGCCAGAATTTGGTAATTTGGGGTGTGGATGAGGAATGAATTTAAACCTTTAAACAAATGCACTTTAGCGGTGAGTGCTTGTGAGATTCGAGAGATCAATCTGTGCAAGTCCGGCCTAAACTGCAAGAAATGGGCCGTTCCGACTTGTTTCGGTCACAAAGTGAAGGAGATGGGGTTGATCTTAAGGAGGGAAGCGAAGAAGGTGTTGAGATTGTGAAGGTGTTGGATTTCTTATGACTTATATGGTCAAAGATGAGCAAAGCTTGCGGTTGATGCAAGGTGCTCGGGTGTTTGAATACGATTTGTATTAACACTTGGTTTTTCCTCGTCTCGTCCGAACTTGTGTTGTCGTTTGAAATAGGGCGGAGAACCTATTTATACAAGTCATTGAGCCTCATTCACGTCTCTCGTGGGAAGTGGAAGAAGTGGGAGTGACGGAGTAGTGGATTTGTGCGTCGACCTCGCCTTGCCCACTTCTCCTATTCATCTCTAACCGTCCATGACTTCCTAACACGTTCTTGTGATGGCGCGTTGCACGCACGCTGTAAACCGCCAGACCAATACCCCGATATGTATCCCCGGTTGTGACATGATTGATGTCCGGAATATGGATCGTGGATCCACGAAAGATAGCATGTAATGTCAATCAATAACTGCGTTATTCAAAGCCGATACTTGTGAAGTATCGTGTGTATTTTATGTGTACCGCATTGTGGTGAGGTAAAGTGATGGGTAACGACCCTCACTAACCAAATAACTCCCGACTGTGGTTATATAACCAAGTCAAGTGAAGTTTAACTGGATGAGATGATGCTCTGAGACACTCATCCGTGACCGTTAATGAATACTAGGTTTTTTGAAGAGGTGTCTGACATCACTCTTGCCTTGGTCAAAACCAAGCATGGGAAGGATTTTTTGAGAGGACCGACCATACATGCGTGTTGACGGCATGATGGTGTAAGCGCCGTATTCCGTTCCTCATGAAAGCGCGATCCGCCACTCAATTTGACCGCAAAGAGGAGTGGTTGAGATCGGTTTCTTGTGAGAAATCTCTTACCGCAAAGGAATTGGTAACTCAAGCGTGATATTCCCGCACGTTCCCAAGACAACCGTCCTGGGTCGGTCTTGGTCGGTCACTCTAGCGTGTAGGTGGTAGGCTGGTGTTCACGCCCATGTCTCACCGTCCCATGAAAACGTGATCTAAGCCACTCACCCGTCCTATGAAGTTGAGTGGTCAAGATTAGTTTGTAATCTGGGAGGTATAACCACAAGTTTGACGGGCGTTTAGGGTTAACCGGGCATGATATGCCTTGGAAGACCGCATGAGGAGGTAGATGGGCCCACGGTGGTCATGCCGGTATAACCGGACCTCGCTTAATCTAATCGTGACCCTCCATTCTCCGTGCCGAGAAGATGGACGCGCGATGGCTTGAACCCTACTTGGCTTTCAAAGCGTGCGACCATGCTCTTTAGGGCGGACCAATTTGTTGTAATCAATCATGGTTGGTTTTGGACCGATTGGTCAAGTGTGTAAAGGTCACATGGTGATTGTGTCGACATGCTCCTGCCCTTTGAGTCTACATCTACACCCTCCATCTATACCGCGAAGATGGATGGTTGAGGCGTTTGCGGCACATGTAATATGCCGCAAAACCCTAATTTAGGTTTTTCCGTCCATAATGCTTGGTATGGACGATTTCTTGGCAAGCGAAGGCCAATGGTCGACCATGTCGGGCGCGTATTCCATACCTCGCTTGGGGTGATGGAATTGATCCGGGTCATCCAATCATGCTTGTGGAGTTGGATGATCGCGATCATATCATATCCTGACCGATATGGTCGAGTCTTGGGATCTTTCAATCTGGCTAGTATAACACACCGAGAGGGCTCAATCGGGCTAGTATAACACACCGAGAGGCTCGGGCTAGTATAACACACCGAGAATCGCCGTACGGTATTTCGTACATGGTTTCATTATAGTGCTGGAGGTTCGTGTTACTCCGTAAGGGTAACACTCGCCGTCATGCCACATCGATAATGAGTACTGGAAATACAAGGCTGATATGAAATTCACAGAAGGATTGTTGCCACATGCTCCAACCTGTAGGAATTTCATGTATTCACGAAATGGGATTGTTGCTACATGCTCCATTCTTGGTGAATTAAGTGAGGGAGTATCCAACACTTTATAAATGGCTTTATCTTTTACAAGATGTCAGCGCATGAGTTTTCCGGTTATTTACAAATTTAACCTTAAACGAAAATCCACCATCAACAGTAGGTAAGAAGGATAACCTTCCGAAATAATTTCTGGAGACTCCACAGAAGTGTGGACAAAAAGAATCTTTTTCTGATGATCTCTAAGAAAGGAAATCAACCATTAGCAAGGGTGGGAGTACTCACTTACCTTCTCACCCGATCCAATATCACTCTCTCAAAGCATTCATAGAAACGTCTTCAATCTTCAATCTTCGATGGCTTAACTTCTGAACTTCACAAAAACTTGACTTTTTTTTTTTTTTTTTTTTTTTTTTTTTTTGAAATAAAAGACTAAAAACTCTATATGCAAATGCAAATGTACCCCCAAACCTAAATCAAACATTGTCCTCAATGTTTCAACAGATAATAAACAATCACATACCATGAGAACTATGCTGATAAGAGAAAAGGGAAGAGATTACCGGTATGTCGGCGGGAGCAAGGTTAGAGCTTCATTAGTCAAGGCTAGAACCAAAATTCTCGGTGGAGATCATATCGGATTAACACAATATATGCACAAGAAGACTCAACCGATTCAAGAAAAGAAAAATTTAACAAGTCCTACTTGGATTATATACAATGAAAATTCACCATACACCAACAATATAAAGAGTTGAAGATCAACCCAAAAGACAATATGTACAAACATCAACAAATTTTTACACAAATATAACATGAGAGTGCAGGGAAAGATTGCATACGTGAACAAATTTACCCCAAACCTAAACTTGTCACCGCATGTGTTCTTGAGCACAAAATCTTGCAAATTTAAAGGTACATCATGCACAAGGTCTAACTCAAAATGAGTTTTGCTAAGAACAGGAAGACATACATATTCCAACCGTGGCTCCTTAAAAGTGTTATACTTTGATGCAAAATAGTCCAAGAGGACTTGGGAAGCACAAAGATCTAGGCCTAGATTAGGCATTCTCGGAAAAGTTGGTTTTGCAATTTTGTTACAAACTACACCTAGGTTTGGTGGAAGAGTTTCAATCTGCCTTAGGAGAGATTAGGTACATCTAAGTTGTTTTCATGTATAAGATCATTTGCACCATCACATACTTTCCTAAGGTCGAAGAAGAAGGTAAATCATGTTCACCGCATAGAACAATTCATCAATTTCCATGTCATAATCATCATTATCCAAAATTTCAACCTCATGCATAACATCATTGGTGCAAAACTCTCAAGATTCCCCAAGTTACAAACAGGTGATATAACATGCTCACTTTCACGTAACACCGTACAGCCCCAATTCCAAGATCACAAGTATGAATATTAGAAGAAGCATCATTCATAGGGTTCACGGAAGAGAAGCTAAATGTCTCGAACCTAAAGATTCCATTACATTTTCTAAGTACACATGCTCTTCATATTCATCATCATCATCATCATCATAATAACACGCATTTCCTATTCAAAATTGTAGCATTTTTAGTGCACTCATCTACCTCTAGATTAGGTTCATATTTAGTTGCATGAGTAGGACTAGAAACACTATTTTCAAAATTATCGGGAATAACAAACATCCTATCATAAACTTCTTTTCCAATCTTTATTTTGTACCTCAATCGAGTTCATTTGAAGAATCATAGTGAGATGTTCAAGTGAAGGGGAGTCTTCACTAGTGGGTATGCATGTTTCATATGAAGGATCATTACATGGTTGTGCACATGGTTCACTAGAGAAGGGATGATCATGCATTTTCCATCCAAGTATATCATTGTTTTGCTCTATGAGCTCTTCCATTAGTGATTGCATACAAGGAGTTGGGGAGTATAAAATTGTTCATCTCCCCACCTGTGGTTGATGATACATGTGCTCATAATGATTAGGGTATGAATATTCAAGGTCGGGCCATGAGAAGGTTCATAATATTCCCTAAAACCACTATGGTCTCAGTGGGAGTTCATAACATGAATCATGCCCGTAAGCAAGTTCTCTGATGGATTTGTTCTCATCCCCAATTGCAGACCAAAATCCTGACATGATCTAGCAACTCAATTTGAACTCAAAAAAAAGCACAACTTAGCACACATCAAATCATATCAACACAGAGAAGCAAAGGTGATACAAGAAAATAGCACCCAATTTTTAGAATTAAGCCCACAAGAGTGCTTGGTGTTGCTGCAATTGTGCAGCCCAAGTTATGCGAAGCCCAGTTGTTTGTGGGCTTCAGGTATGTGCAGAGCCCAGGTTATATGTAGCCCAGCAGTTGGACAGTGGGCTTTAGTTTGGTTTTTGTGGGCTTCTTGTTTGGTTTTTGTGGGGTTCTAGTTTGGTTTTTGTGGGGTTCTTGTTTGGTTTTTGTGGGGTTCTTGTTTGTGCAGAGCCCAAGCTATGTGTAGCTACACAGGGTAGTTGTTATGCAAGGTCCAGTGGTTGTGTGTTCAATGGTTATGCAAAGCCCAGTGAGACACAATTCTCAACAAAAATCACACAAAATTTTTAACACTCAGGGGTGTTTTGGATAGTGCATAGCACAGCTTAGGATGGCTTATGTGCAAAGAACAATACAGTACAACACAGAACTAAGTGCAGCTCAGCTTATGCACAGGTTATGTGCACAGAACAGGATTATGTGAAGGTTGACAGGTGATCAATGAGAGTGAAAACTGTGTATGTGTTTGAAAAACAAGTTAATTGCTGACACAAAGTCAGTTACCTAGCATTCATTCTAGTGCCACAAAAATAGATACAACAGATGAAGAAATTTCACTCAAGCAAAGTGATGCACGAGAGCAAGGGAGCTCAATACTTCAGTGATCATGCGATTCAAAGCTTCACTAATCATATGCAAAGATGCCGATGCAACAGATGAACAGTTAAGCTCTTTACAACATGCTACAAGAGTGTCAACACAATCAAGTAACCCTGAATACCTCGTGGATGTATACACAAAAATTGGGTAAAAAGTATGAAGTCAATCAAGGCTGGTTGATGTTACACTTTTCGTGAGGTTAATGCTCAATGATTTGTAGGGCGATGGCTTAACTCAATACCGGATGGTTTGCGTGTTTGCACAATGAGTAGTCACATAAGTTTGCACAGGGAATGAGCATGCAAGGGAGTAGATGGCTCAACAGGGTTGACAGGGTCAACTAGGTTAGTTGATATCAACTATCACAGTTGACTTTACTTGGGTTTTTAGGGAGCTTGGCTATCTAAGTTTAAGCTCAACTCACAAAATTGGGGCTGGAGGCAAGCACAGGGCAATGCAAGGTAATGGCATAGAACACACAAGGCGATAGCTCAACAAGTTCAACAAATTTTCATATGTGTACCATAATTAGCCACTCAAGTCTCGGCAACAAATTCGCAGCTTACACAAAGACATGAATCATACAAAACCGAGTGAACTTCGTGTGTTTGAGCACTACCTAGCAAGAGTTTAGCATGCACAGTGATAACATGTATATACACAGATGCTCGGCCTGTTAGGTAATGCATAGATTAGTTTTGATACACCGACAGTATTCATGCAATACGCTTTAGCGCAAAGTCCTAGCATTCTCGGCTAACATGTGCGTAATTCGAGGTCAAGGAACCACTCACATTATAAGTTGCGGGGTTGCTCGTGAGAGGACATGGGTACTTGTTGCTCGTAGGGAAGTTCAGCTTCTCGAATGTGAAGTTATAGCAAATGGAATGAATATTAACACCGGCATATGCAACTGAGAGTATCTTGGACCGACACAGGGGGAAAGCTGTTATGCTTAATTGACCGACCGGGACCAAGAATTACAATTAACACTAAGCTACGCTGTGGCAATGATGCTTATAGCTCAGATCAAAAAGCTAAGATGCAAATGAGATGCTAGAAATTACACTAACTAATATGTAGCTGAGAATTAAAAGTGAAATTTAAAATAAACTCTAGCTACAGATGAGGATGCAAGCTAAGAAGAAACAATTAGTGAATGATTAAAAACATACAATAAAGGATTAACAGCTGAAGATGCAAAACAATGAAGATGCAAACAATTAGTGAAGTGCACAGCTGAAGATGCAAGTAAAAGAAAACAAAGCAAAGTTACACTAATAAAGGACTAAAACAACAATGCAAAGCAAGTATATACAAGAGTGAAATGAAAATCAGTGAAGACAAGCCAATAATCGACACAAAGATACGCTGTCCCCCAGAACGCGCCAAAAACTTGGTAGGCTTGGGAATGGGGTTTATTTTAGCCTACTTGTAATACCGCAAGTGCACGATGTCTACAATATAAAACAGGGCAAATACGTCGATCCACAGAGAAATGGGGTGCTGTAGAGTTGATCAAGGGCTTCCTAACTGATTTCTAACAAGTATCACAAATATTTGGGTTGTCGATACGACTAAATTGGAGTTGTGACTCTAACTAAGGCAACAATTGAACAAAAGAAGTTGTAAATTGTTGATTGTAGGCACCAGGTGATCGATTCCACCACCTGATCTTATGCTAAGGAAATGTAACCTAAGCTATGTTCTTGTGCCTTCCCTTGAAGGTCTAAATGGATGTTTGTTAACCGATTTTGCTAACTAACCCTAGTATGAGTCAGTCTTCTTACAAGATGCACTCATCACAGCTCATAAGCTTCCTCAATCACTTACTAATCCTAGCATAATATGATTCAAAAAAACACACAACCAAGGATAAACATGCTTGACAAGAATCAGGGTTTCATTAACACCCTCGAAAATTAAATTAGAACATTACAAAGACAATATAACACAAATAAAACTAAGTTGGTGCTCGCTAGCCTGCATAAGTTCAAACATCTACTCCTCTTCTATTTATACATGCAAAGAACTCAAAACCCTAATTTACTTCAAAAACAGAATTAAGAAATACCCTCTCACCCATACTCTCGAATCGTTGGTCTCTTCAGAATTCGCTCCGCTTCATTACTCTGATTTTCCCCTCACTGTGAAACCCTAACCCTAACCTAATTCTTTCTATCTCTCTCTTAGCTCCTAGGAAGAAGCTAAGAAAGAGCTAGAGAGCAATTAGGAGGGGATGGCGGAGGTGGCAGCTGTGAGGTCATTTGTTGGCCGGCCGGGAGGAGAGGAAGGTGGCGTTGCAGAGTTTGGTCGAGAGATGGTGAAGCTCGGTTTCGTTTCTGGGAAGAGGAAAGAGAAGGGAAGATGGGAAATGAGGTGATGGTCGAAGGGATAAGGGTATACAGCGGTTTTGTTGTGGAGCGGGTGGCAATGAGAGATGATGTGAGGGGTGCAGCGAGCGTCGGATGCGGCGGGCGAGATCTGAACGGCTCAGGGAGAATCAGGCTGTTTTGGTGTTGAGCGGATGCGTGAGCGAGCTTTGGCTTTCTGCTCCATAGACGCTTGCCTCCAATTTTCTGCTCTTTTGGCTCCTCAGTTTCTCCGAGCTTTCTTTATTACCTAAAAATGCTCACGTGCAACACATTTGTTTAGGGTTTAAACCAGTTTCTCACTCACCTACCGAATTTACCAAAATTGGCGGAAACAATTTTTACCCATAAACACCAGCATAGCATGTAACATTTGTAAAATCCTTAAGGGAGTTTATGTAGATGACACAATCATGATTGATAGGGGATATGACTTAGCATCAAGATGTTGTGTTTGTGAAAAAGACCAAGATAGCATGAATCACTTGTTATGGCATTGCTCTTTAGTGTAGAAATTTAGAGTTGGCTCTGCAATATTTTTGAAGTTTGTCCACCACAGTCTTTTGAAAACATTTGGAACAACTTAAAAAATAAAAGCCCTGTTATAAAAGAAGCTTGGATTACAGCTGCTTGCTCTGTTATTAAAGAATTATGGTTCCAGAAAAATAAAAAGTTGTTTGAGGAAGTCAAGCCAAATATTCAGCATTTTAAGAAGAGAATAATGAAAATGGTTTCAGAAGGAGGTCTGAGAATGAAGGGTACTAAATGGAATCAGAATTATGATCTTCAAATAATTGAATACTTGAAATTGGGATGCAGGAAAAGCAAGTTTCAGTGCATAAAAAGTTGCTATTGGATTCCACCTCAAATTGCAGTTGAGCTGGCAGTTGAATGGGGTGAACATCATATTATCATAAGCTAAGATTCTAAAACTGTAATCTCATACTTTGCCAGAAATCAGGTACCTTGGTTCATCAGGATGAGATGGTTAAAAGCAATTAAGAAAATCTCCTCAATTCAGTTCTGTCATTGCTTTAGAGAGGTAAATTTCTCAGCTGATACAGTGGCAAAGAAAGCAGCTAGACTAAATGCAAGTGAAAGGCAAGTTTACACTGGCATACCAAATTTTCTTGTAAGGATCGAAATGCCAGAGGTTGAGTATTACAGATTTTGTTAGGCTGGAAGTAGTGGATTAGTTTGCTTGTTGGGCCTATACAGTTGGCTTCCTTTTTGTTTTGCTTTATTTTGGGCCTATATAGTTGGCTCCTATTTGTTTCTTAGCTTCATTTGTAACTTCCAGTTTTTTGGGCTCTACTTTTATTAATAATATATATAATTCAGAAAAAAAAAAAACATTACAACCAGAGTAGTCTTAAATAGGTAAGAGAAGGAGGAAACCCTAAACTACTGGCAGATCATAACCCTACACGTGGTGAGATTATTGACGCTAAATTCAAACAGAAATAAAAACAACATAAATTCCAAAACCCTACTGACTTTACTAGTACACTCGAAAAGTAGATAAAGTCTACTCTTATATGACACTTTTCTTCAAATCTTCAATGTCTTCTTCTGTACATGCACAACCAAACTTGATTCCAACTTATGATCGATCACGCATAAAACGGAGTCTTTTAACAATGGATGATTACAAGTCAACGTAAGATTTAAAGACATATCTGAACTACTGCTAGTCTATTGATCTAGTTTGAGTGACGTTATGTCAGAAGAAAAGGTTCTCAAGAATAATCAAACTAGGTGCAATCAAGACTTAACAACCGTTAGTCAACCAAATCAATAATCGAAAACTATAATAACAATGCAATTCTAGTTTCCCACCACCGGTACTACTAGACGCTTTTTGATCCCAAAGAAGTCTTTAAACTAGCGGATGTAAGAGATTTCGCCTAATTAGGTTACTCTCCTATCCAAGATAGTACCAATAATACTATTAGTCGGCTATAACAGTGACTATAAAATGAAGTGCCTTCCTTAGGATAAGTTTGTAAGAAGAACAAAATTCATTATTTGTAGACCAAGGTAGTTTGGACACCAAGGAATTTCCATAACCGAAAATATTCTCAAGATATACAATAAGCACCTAGACTCGGTTTTGTATAATTCCATCCAATATCCAACTGTATAACCGAAATCCCTTTTGGATTACAATTCAATATTAGCTAGCATACAAGATATTTAACTAAATATCTTCCAGAAACATGTTTTGCTTGTTGGAAAAACAAAACATATATATTCGAAAATATCAACAAAAAGACTCTCAAACGCTTCGGTTTGGGATCTCACCTTGAGTATCAAGGAATATCTTTGAATAATAAAATATAAGATTTGTGCACATGATCAAATTACTCATTATGTCGACATATTGAAATTTCCTATTTTGCAAAACTAATTTCCAAAATTACACAAACCCTAAAGTGTACGTAACTATAGAAATCCATTTTGCATATAGGGATCGGTTCTACAATGACTCCCAATGTAGGTAGGGATCCGTTTTACCTTTGCTTCCCATAAAGATTAGGATCGGTACTACATTGACTCCCAACATAAGTAAGGATCGGTACTACCTTGATTCCCAACATAGGTAAGGATCGGTACTAACATAGTTCCCAACACAAGTAGGGATGGTCATTCCTTAGATCTTCAATGTAAATCGGACCACCATGTTAGAGCATTGCTCGGTCGAACTCGCATGTATTGCTATCTCAAGCATGTTTGTCAATGTTAGTGATCAAAACTATAAGTCTTGATTTCTAGCCTATGTAGCTAAAGGTCTCGGACTAGGATAGAAAGTGTAGTTGAGCTCAAGAACTCCATGGCAAACATCATACAAGACAAAGGACTACTCGAGGAACCGGTGGAACTTCATCGACTAAAAGGTATGTGGATACTTGAACTTATCTGTCACTCAAAAGTCTATTTACTCTATCTCCTACTCTTGAGACAAAAATCGTTTAGATGTATAGACTGTCATTATACACATTTGCTATTTCGAGCCGAGTTTAACTCGCCTATCTATTTCTCGAAATATGTGTTGGTAAGCTTTCACTTTAACCGAATTCATCTTTACCTAGTGACAAAAGTCATGATATGTTTCAATCACTTTGGAAATTGCTCTGACGAAAAATGGTCTGTGAATAACTTCTATATAACGTTCTCTGAGAATGTTTCAATGATTGAAATGAGAGTTTAGATTACATAACCATTGGTAGGATATAAGCATTGTTGTGGAAACACATATATGTATAAGTCCTTATTCCTTGAACCAAAGTTTGCGAACTTTGTTGATCAAGAGAAATGGAAGTTGCGCAAGCCAAGTCCGCGAACTGGCGGAAGTTCTCGACCCGAGAATTTTTGCTGTAGTTTGTGTACTCCTTCCATGAGCTTAAGTCCGCGAACCCAGTCCGCTAACTTGAGTAGGTTATATCTAAAACCGGTTGTTCTTGAACTAATGTTTATATAAACTAAGGAATGCTTTTGCAAACCGTGGCTATAAAGTTCATGAACCGATTCGAGTGAATCAAACAGTTTTTGCTTCGATTGTGTCTTGTGTAGTTACATAAGATCTAAGAAATTGAACAACTCTCTAACTACTTCATTTGAGTCATTTGAACTAGTTATGGTGAATAAGAATATGTTTGATATGAGAGTGTTCATATGGCTAACCATTTGGTTGACTATTGTTGAACCAACAAATGTTAATGTTTGGGTACGATTCATAAACCCAAAATTGAACATTTCGTTTGTCTGTAACAAGCTAAGTTTTCGATCCAACGGTTGAGAAATATTAGCTTGAATCTAATCAGGTTTTCATCTAACGGTGAATATTGAATGCTTTGTTACTAAGCTAACATTGATTGCAAACCCTGATTTGAAAGACTATATAAGGGAGAACTCTAGCAACTGGGAAACCTAATCCCCACACTTTACGTGTGATACTAGTTTGCTAAGCTAGAGTCGCTTCTCCTTTAACCTTTGGTTTTCTTCTTCTAAAACCAGGTTAACGACTTAAAGACTTCATTGGGATTGTGAAGCCAGACCGATACTACTTTTCTTGTAGTTGTGTGATCTAATCTTGCAGTTTCTATCGTACGAGTACAATTGAAATAATTGGCTTGAGATTTATATCTCCGATAGGCAAGATAGAAAAGAAATCACAAACACTTCGTCTCATCATTTGTGATTCCGCAATATCTTTTTTCGCTGCGTCGATTAAGATTATTGTGAGGTGATTAATAATACTAGGTTGTTCTTCGGGAATATAAGTTATTGATTGGTTCCTGTTCACCTTGATTAATCAAAAGACGGAACAAAACTCATAGGTTTATTCGTGGGAGACAGATTTATCTATTTATATAGACTTTTCTGTGTGATACAGACTTGTTTATTAAAGTCTTCTACTTTGGGTCGTAGCAACTCTTAGTTGTGGGTGAGATCAGCTAAGGGAATCAAGTACGTAGAATCCTGCTGGGATTAGAGGCGCAGGAGCATAATTGTACCTTGAATCAGTGTGAGATTGATTTGGGTTCAACTACAGTCCAGACCAAAGTTAATTTGGAGTAGGCTAGAGTCTGTAGCGGCTTAATACAGTGTGTGTTCAATCTGGACTAGGTCCCGGGGTTTTTCTGCATTTGCGGTTTCCTCGTTAACAAAATTCTAGTGTATGTGTTATTTCTATTCCGCATTATATTTGTTTATATAATTGAAATATCACAGGTTGTGCGTTGTTCAATCAATTAGAATATCCGACTTTTTGGGTTGTTGATTTAAATTGATTGACACTTGGATATTGGTCTTTGGTACCATCCAAGTTATCTCTCTTTGATAAAGACTCGCAGATTTCTATTTGCTTGAGTAAAGATCAAATCGAGAGATTGAGATATAAACTCGTTGATATACTTTTTATCTAGATTTAGTCTGACTGTCTAGTTGATCCTCTAGAAAGTATATTGGAGTTTGTCCATACAGATTGCTAAGCGAAATATTGGGTGTGGTTGTTAGACCCCCGCTTTTTCACACCAATCCTATTGATTTCTTTCAACTATGAAACAAGTTAGTAAGTCTACTTCATTTATTCTTTCTTGACACTTTGATCATAATAAGATGATTAAGTCTCTAATACTAGAGTTTTATGTTTTTAATCTAAACGACTTCAAAGTAACGATATAGAAATGGAAGCAAGTTAAGTCTTGTATTACTAACCTCAAGAAGAAGTATGATGTCTTCTATGATGTCGATACGTCTTCAGAATCTTCAGAGTAATACTTGTATGTCTCAACATTTCTAGTCTTTCTATTCTAACCTAACGAAGTTGACTATAACAATTCTAATCAAGCGACTTTTGAGTATTGATTCTAAAATATGACAACCAACCTTGAAATACCAATGCTTGGAGGGTTCAACCGAGCAATGCTTTAATTGAACGTAATAAGCATAATTGTGTTCATTAACACTCAAGACTTAAATCATGAGTCACAAACACAAAGTGATTTAGTGAACAAAGATGTCTTAGAAGTGTTTATGAGAGTTGTAGTAATGTCAAACGTATTTTTGAAAATAGTTTATGAGCATTTGCTTAATTCATACTGGGTAGGTATGTGTACGAGTATACGTACCTACAAAACAATTCGTGAATATAGGGACATAGGGTATGCTTATTGGGTCTGCATACCCTAAGCCATTCACAAACTCAGGCCCTTGGGTACGCGTACTTGGTATGCGTACATCCCTCCTTTATATGAATTCAGAACCTTAGAGTACGCGTACTAGTTATGCATACCTACCTACATTTCGAACTCAGTTGACTAGGGTACGTGTGCTGGATATACATACCTACCATGTGTCCAGATTTCAGTAGTTTTGAAAACTCTCTTTCAATGTTTTGAAGCATTCCCAATCGTCATAGATATGAAATATCATTGCTTGGGCAATTTCCAAATGATCAATTTGAAACAAAAATTGTTATTTAACAATAAATTATTCTTAAGTTAGATTTCTAAGGATATGTGAACATCCATTGTTCTTGAGTAAATAGGATGGTCAGTCTTCACATACCTCTTTGTCGATGAAGTTCTCCAAATGTCTTCGTTTGATCTTCAGTCTTCAATGTTTGAGGGTTATTCAATGATGTTTGATACTCAACTACCATGCTCTAATCCTAGTCTGAGACTTGACTTTAGTAGACTAGAAATCAAGATATAATTTTGTGCATCTGACATTGACAACAAACTTGAGATAGCAAAACTCGCGAGTTCGACCGAGCAGTGCTTTAACATATACGACTTTGAATACTCCACTTAGCGATTCGTGAAGCCCGGTTAGGTTATATTTTACTTGATAGTTCTTGTATCCGGATCTTGTTTATATTTATTATTTTAGTTCACGGACTATATATCAGGGGCAAGACAGATAGGAATCACAAAGTTCTTTTTGTCTCAGACTTTGTGATTCCAAAAGATAGATATCTAAACTTTTTATTTATTTATTTGGATTGTTCTTGTGAGGTAGATTCGATTAGGCTTCTCTTTTAACATTTAAAGAGATTAAGCTATCTTAATCATTGAGATTTTTCAGAATATCTTTTGAGGATTGTTCCACTGCTAACATATTTCCATTACCTTGATTGAAGCATATCTAAAGGAAATCAAACATGTATCCTGTTAGAGGCAGGGTAACACTAGTCTTCATGAAGAACTGTAAGCATCGTCTGAATAAAATTGTTGTTCTGCTAGAAGATTTACAAGAACAAATTCTAAAGAGAATTGAAATTCTCTGCTATGAATTTTACAAGTACTTGAATATTCCTGAAGCAGGGAAATTTTGTGAATATACTTTGTTTCCATTGTATCTAGTATGAAATTCAATAATAAGCAAGAGGTGTAATAACTTAAATAAGTGTGTGTTCAATCTAAACTAGGTCCCCAAGTTTTTCTACAAGATTGTAATTTCCTTGTTAACAAAATTTCTGGTGTCTTGTGTTATTTCTTTTTCAGATTATATTGTTTATTTTTACAATTGAAATATCACAAGTAATACGTTATTCAACCTAAACCGTTTTCTAGCTGAAATTTTCTAGATCCTACAAGACTCGTTCTTGTTGAATTCGTATCTTGAAATATAGGTTGCAAGACTCATATAGGATACAATGATATCCAATTAGGCACAAAGATCCTTGTGATCTGTACATATTGATAGTACAAGGATCTGTCCGTATAAGATCGCTAACGAAAAAGTTGGTGGTGTACCAGGTACCTTCTCCTTTTCATTAGCTTTGAAAAGAGCAAACAAAACAATTAATATATCTTTTTGGTGTAAAAAAGAAAACCAGGCAGCCATTGCATTGACCTGTTGGGTCTATGCAGCAACAACCTGTTTCGATGGTTATCCCCATGATACAATTTTCAAATTCCTCAAGACAGAAAGAAAAAGTTCTTGCAAGCCTGGCGAGATTGGGGTATACCCAAACTAATTGGGGTATACACAGTAAGACAAAATCTGGTCATTATGAAGTAAAACCAAGCCACCCCTTAACCTTGTATTTTCTAAATGGCTAATATGCCCTTGTTTAATTAACACTAAAAATTCTGATTAGGTTAATTAATTGAGTTTAACTTAAAAATTTGAAATTATGAATTCAGTAGATTAAACCTTTTATCTGTCTTATGAGTTCGATTTGGATCAAAAAATTTAGTTTTGAAAATATGAAAGGTCGGCAGGGTCCAGGTTTGAATAAGATGCCGACAAAGTATAGCCGGCATGGTCCGCGGATGAATAACACGCCGACAATTTTCAAGCCGGAAGGGTCTTTGAATGAATAATATGTCGACTATCTTGGGCAAGCAATCTAACGGTCGGATGTAAATATTTCCTACCATGTCGGCTGTAGTGTCGTCGGCATGCACATAATTACAAACACTGTCGGCTTACCTATAGTCGGCATGCTAATGATTTATAACATTGCCGGCCTGTAGTTATACCCAACAGAAAACAGAATATGGGAAGATGTAATTCACTTTATTCATGCAATTTTGGTTACTACATTGATTGAAACATAAAATACATCTCCTTGTCGACGAAAAAACGAATGCACTTAGCATGTGCATCAAGCCTTTGAACCCCTAGGCGACCCTAGTGAACGAGTTATAGTCTCGTGAGGGTTTACATAGAGGTCTACCCACAAAACCTATACAAAAACTTCTAAAGCCATTAATCTTCCTCCTCCGAAGACGATACAACATCCAAGTAATCCGGGTTATCCTCCGGGATTCTTTCTCCCAAGAAGTGATAGCTTGCATCGAACGCGAATGCTTCCCCCTTTTCCTCCAAGTAGCGCGCTTTCACGATTTCGTGCTACAAAAACACAAAAACAAACTTACATTTGTTAGTGTTGTTTCATTGGAAGATAAAACAACATGGGTTACGTAAAAAAACCACAAAATTGCTTACAAATTGTGCAATGGACAAGGTGAAGCGGCGAGCATTAAAAATCCGAGGTTGGAGAGCTAAAAAACCAAGTATCGCGTTTTCGATGACAAGGTGCCTATCATACACTTGTTGAACACTTCTTGCATTAGGATTCCCAAACTCTTGGCTAAATTTGTTGTGTACCCTAGCCCAAAAGGTTGTGGAATCCACCCTTTCGGAGGATTGACGTCTAACTCGAGTTTCCGCATACCAAGCTTTGGTGATTGCCAAATCTTCATTAGAATCAAATGAAGCCATTGGGTGAGTTAGATGGAGTGTATGATGATATGAGCTTTGGAGAGTACTAGCAAATAGTTGTGTGTTGTTTTGTGGAGATAAGTAGTGTATTTATAGGATGGTGCCCAAATTTGGCCGTTATAGTGCATAAGTACAAGTTAATCAATGCAATTTTACTTGCAAAAAATTTGAATTTTAAAATTGTCGCCGAGGTTTTTATTTGTCAACTATTCCGACCAAGTCCGGCCGGCATGGTTGTGATTTTGTTACCATGCCGACCTTATATGATTTTAGGCATCATAAGAACATTTTCTTCTGTGTATCCACCGGGAATGTGTTGGTCATTACCATCATGGCCGGCAAGGTCGAAATTTTGTTACCATGCCGAGCTTATATGATTTTAGGCATCAGGAGAACATTTTTTTCTGTGTATCCGCCGGGAATGTATTGGTCATTACCATGCCGGCTATGATTTGGCTGGCATGGTGGGAATTTTGTTACCATGCCGACCTTTGATGATTTTAGGCATCCGGAGAAGGTGTTTGCTGCAACAGTTAGCCGGCAAAGTATATAATATAATACCCTGCCGGCTTATTAACAATGGCTAGGTTTTGATCGATTACCCGGCCGACCACTGGTATGCAAATAATTTACGGTGTCGGTACCGGCGATCGACGGTTCAAAACCCTGCCGGCCCTGGTGTGGTCGGAAATGTAACCTAAAATAAGCATGCCGGCATAAGTATTGAAACTTTACATAGCTAAACAAACCATTCATTCAACAACTAGAAATCCAACACTTGTTGTCCAAAATAAGAAAACATGTCCCATAAACCTTAAAAAAAACATTTGTCCAACTGTTAACCTTAACATTTGTCCAACACAACTTAAAGAAATAAACTAGAGACTGCATTCATTCACGACCACGACCACGACCCAGTTTAGGAACACCACCACTGTTACTACCTTCACCACCATGACCACTACGAGCCCTCTTTTTGTCAGCATTCATCTTGTCTTGTGCTTCCCTCCTATCCCCTCTTTACTTCAGCCTCAGCTTGCCTGAACAATTCAGTGGCATCCTCATTGTTAACATTGCTAGCAAAGTCAATTTGCTTACTTTGCTCTTCAATTGACAAAGGCTCTCCTCTTTCTCTCGCGCAACACATCACCTTCACAAGGGACTTCAAATGATCCTTCTATTTTCAATTAAACAACAAACAATTAATAGAATGATTCGATAATGTAATCTTAAAACAATAAGAGCGAGCAAGTCTAAAATACTTACAATGCTCTTAAGACTTGTTGCTGGGTCTTTCGATGCCATCTTCTTCTTACGAGCCAATTCTTCAGCAGTCGGTTCCCTAATCACAGTAGGACGAGCCAACCCAAGTACCACGTCATGTATTTCTCACTAGCTTCATGACCGGTGGTCACCTCGTCCAAAAGACTCACATCGATTTTACGGCTACGTCTATCGTTCCAATGTTCTTGAACTGGTGCTGGAGTGTAAGAGACGTTAATAGTTTTTGGGACGTGGTGCATTCAGCCACATCACCAGTAAAGAAAGAATCGACTTTTCTTCATCGAAATGAGGTTCTTCTTGGACGTAACCCAATTGTCGCATTACCCGATGTGGATCGTACATTGAATATCCACCGGAGCACAACAATAAGGGTCCATATTATAATGCAACTTCATCTCTCCTTTGGATTAAACCTTGAGTTCTAGCATCTCGATACGGATCAAATATCACCTCCTCCGCAGTCAATTTGTCGATGGCGATTCGGAGTTTGATAAGATTTTGTGGCATATACTTATCCTGAGTACCCTTAAAATTGTACCTTTGCGCTCTTGGCTTATTAACTGCAACATTCGCATCCACTTTGATGTAGGAGTTGGCTTTCAACAAAGAAGGGAAGTGCAAATATATCCAAACCTATGCAAAAAAAAAGTTTAGTAAGAATCTTATCTTAAGAGAATTTTGCAAATATAAATGATTTAGACAATAAAATTACCTGGAAAAGACATATGTTTCTGTTAACTTGCGTAGTGAGTGCCCTAGAACCCTTTGTCAACTCATTGTTCAAGAAGGCGACCACCACAGTACCCCAAGAATACTCATGCATCTTATCTAAGGGATCCAATAGTTGCATATAATCGGCGTCTACCAAGCTTCCTAACTGTCGGGAAGATACATTTGCCCAGGACGTATAGAAAATAAGCTGACGCGGTAGCATTGATTCGCACCGGGTTCACCCTTCCTTCCTTATCAAAGATTTTCTTGGTCTCACATAATGTGTCCCTCAAATTCTTCAGATTAAACTTCTTGCTTAGACAACCATCCTTCTTCTCAAGTATAGCCTCCGTCTCAATCTGATTCCAACCGAACAATTTCTGGCTCAATTTGTAAATATCCTTGAAATCAAAATTATCATCGAAGCCCTCACTGACTGCTTTTCCCTCAACCTCGAGGCATATAATTTGATGAGCATCATTGGGAGTTATCGCCATCTCACCAAATGGGAATAACATTGTATCAGTCTCTCCGTAGAACCTCTCACATAATGCAGATACGGTAACTCTATCATGCTCAATATTCGAACTCTCCACCGCAGGCCACAACCCGGAGTTCTTGACAATCACTTGCACCTCCTCACATTCATCCTTAAGATCCTAAGTCTTAGTCACTGAACATGAAGCTTGGAGCCTCATGAGACGGACAACATGCTTGTGATCCTAAATACCAAAAAAACAAAATGAAAAGAAATACAAACACTTGACGCGATAGATACACACTTGAATAAAAAACAAAGACGGATTGAGATTACTTACGATAGTATTATGGATCGTACATGCCCATGAGTCTTTGTATACAAAAATAACATTTCCACCATCTCTTGGGGTCCCCATTGGAGACTCATTATTTTTCAGTGTAACCATCAAGTGAGGGGCAGGCATGTGGGAATTAGATGGTTTAGTGATCACCCTCTTCTTCTTTCCGGTTTCAGTTGAAGTTGAAGCTTCGGTTTGTTGAACAATAGCTAGAGTTTGTTCTCCATCTCCATCTCCTTCTTCTTCTTCTTCTTGTTCCACTGCCTCTTCAAAAATTTCATCTTCGATATCCTTATCTTTATCTCCATTAACATCATCATCATCATCATTACCTCCTCCAACATTAGGTATGTCCTGATCACCATCATCATCATCATTGTTACCTCCTCCAGCAGCCGGATTTCTTCATCAACATCATCATCATCACCTCTTCTACCAGATGGAATTGATTGGTCTTCATCTGGAGTGTCGTCTGAATCACTGGGTTCTGATGGTGGTTCAGAATCATTCGGTACACGGATCTTTAGCGTTCCCGGCACAACATATGCCCCTCGATGTGTTGAAGTCAAGAGTTTTTCACCAACACGAGGAGGTCTTGAATGAGGACTAAGAGCTTTCAGAGCTGCTTTCTTCTTTGCCTTTTGCAACCTGAACAAGAACGAATAAGAAAAAAAAAAAGGTCGGCAGGGTCGTCAAATACAACCAACCCGGCGGAACAACGGCCGGAAGGTTCGACTAAAACATATATGCCGGCTAAACAATAGCCGGTGGGGTATCATTCAAATAAACAACCGGCTTATAACAAATATCACACAAGGATTTTCCACATTACAGGTCGGCAATGTCTATTACCCATAATTACCGGCTAACATACAGCCGGAATGGTTTTGACAAAATACCATTCCGACTTCCATACTTAAAGGTATCAGGAGACGCAATAAAAAAATTGAACACATCCGGCAAGGTTAAAGTTCACAACCGACCCGGCTAACAAAAAATAACAGACGCCGGCAAGTGCTTCAACCTAATACCTTGCCGGCCCTGCAAGTAGCAGTTACAGATACTAAGTAGCCGGCAAGTTCTTCAACCTAATAGCTTGCCGGCCAACCTTAAATATGAAATGTCGGCAGGATCGATAGCATTATACCATGCCGGCCAAATAACTGCAAATTCAAACATTCGATTTTTCTAACCTAATTTGACATGCAAACATGAAATTGAAATCTTGGAGTGAGTTTAAGTAGGCCCTTACTTTCTTAATCGCACCATTTCTCGTGTTTCAACAGATCGCAAATTCTCCTTCTTCAACCGTTTTTTTCTTCACTTTCTTTTGAACCAAACTTGCAATTCCAGTGTTATACTTATTGAGTGTTCGATTAGCGTCTTTCATACGACTTGCTCTAGGTCGTGGCGGATCCATTTTTGAAGATTAATCGGAACTTTGGAATCGACGATTACAACGAATTAATCGACGAGTTTCGGTGGTGGGGGATGGAGGAGCCGGTAATGTGTTTGAGGAGGAGAAGAAGAAGAGAAGAAGATGAGATGAAGAGAATGAAAACTGATTTAGGGTAGTAATTAGAATTATAATGGGAAATGATAGTTTTGTAACTTTACCCATAGGCCTCCCCTTTGCCCTTAAAAAAGAGTCCACTTAAAATTGGGTATACCCCAATTAATCTGGGTATGCAAGGACTATCTCAGCCAACCATATGTTAAATGGTTAGTTTTCTGCTCTGAGCAATTTTTTTTTCCAGGCTGACAAGATGATGGCCCAAACGCGTGGGTTCACAAACCAGTCACCAAACTGTCGTAGCGTAATTTCTTCTCACTGGTCACCAAACTCCTTTTCAAGACCTTTTTCGTATAAAGAAAACTAAATTCAATTCAGCGAGAATATTTGCATAAAAATGACAAATCATCTCTGCTGGGAAATTTCTCTCAAATTTCTCCCATACAGGAAAATCCCCTTTTTCATCGTCTTCTTTGTGAGACCTGCTAAAGTTGAACCTAACATGGACGCTACTGATTGGAGAACACAACTTCAACCTGATTATCGACAGAGAATCGTCACTAAGATGTAAGCTGATCGATTCGATTCTTTTACTGTTGTTAAGTTTTATTTTAGAAGCTATATTAATCGGGTTAGGGCAAAATGATCGTTCAGTGTTTTCCATTTATTTGTAAATTGGAGGGCGTTAATGAAATTTTACGCTTGCTTAGAACGGAGATTCTGAAGAGACACCTTCCAATTTCTGGTCCGGAGAATAATTTCTCTGAGGATCGAGGAAAAGATTTTCACTGCTGCCACAAGTCAGAAGCAGTGAAAATCTTTTGCCCTAACCCGAGTATCATTTTTACTTAGTTGTGAAACAATGTTTAAAATCTTGTGCCCAATAAGTGTTTGTGAAACAGTGTTTAAAAACAAACTGGACGAATCATCCCCACTTCAAGTTACCTGATTTTGAACGCTGATTTTGAACGATGGAAAATATAGGGTGATTGGTGAGTTTTTGGGTTCGGCATGCATGGTATATTGACATTGCATACTACATAACTAGACTGTGTAGTTTAAACATATTTTGCATTTACACTCAATGGGGTGTATGCACGCAATATACGAGATATTCCGTATGGATAACACTCTGACCTTTTTGACTGAAACTTCTTCCTGGCAGAGCCATCATCTTGTAATGCTCCTGTAAACTCAAGTTATATGCATATCACACTTTCAACTGATATGCAGTATGGTTTACTTTTACTCCGTATAATTTACCCAGGAAGTATTTATGCATTTGAAAAAGGGAAGTAGTTATATGCTCGTGGTTCATCAATAAGATTGTGACAGTCATAACTGTGTGTGCGTCTGCTCATTGGTTTAACCAGTTAAAGGATTGGAAAGGCTAAAGCGAATTGGATGCTTTATGTTTTAGTATAAAAGTTACCGTGTGACGAACCAACATAAGTTCTCCTCCTGGAGATTCTCCTGAAGTGAATCCCTAGTGTGCAGTATCCTAAATTTGTCTTGAGATGTTAGCTATAAGAGAAATTAAGTTGCTTAACATGATCAATCAAATTTTTTTATCAATGTACATGATATTCCCATTTTTCACCATAGATTCATCAAAATATGCAGAATTCTTACTTTTGGTGGAGTAGAAGTCAGATTTCGAATACTTCTTTCTTCTTTAATTATTGAGATTGATAACTGTGTTTTGGGAGTCTTTGGGGTGAAATATATATTATAGATTAAGTTTTGGTAAAGGTGCTCAAGGGTCGAGCCATTCTCGTTGTAGTGCTCTTTTGTGATGCATTAGTGATCAGATTGTTGATTTGTGATTAGCAAATCTTCAGGTGTTTCACATGATCTTTTAAGTACACGTGCCATCTCGTGTCCAATTAGATATGATAACCTTTTACGTAGAAAGATAATGATATAAAAGTGTGTACATGACATTTCATGTAGACAAGCTCTTGTGGAACCCATTGAATTATAAGTCTTGCGAAAGTGCTTTATTTCCCGAAAGACTTGAGTAGGAGTTGCTAAATTGTGGGGTTTGCTTGCGGTTGCGGGGTGTGGGTGGATGGGGTAGATATGCCTTTCCCTTGTTTTCTTTAACTTCTTGTAAACATCTGACTGCAGGTTGTCGATTTAAAGGCTTTATCTAAATATAATTGCTTACCGTTATGATATGTAAGGTTTCGATCAAACCAAAGGACACTTCAACAGTTTCATCCAACACCATCTTTACTGTGGTGCGGAATAGTACATCTTTTTTGCGTTACAGAACTGACCTGACTCTTTAACTGTAATAAGATCTCCCTCTCTAACCTAAAATATTTAGCTGTGGCTTATAATAAAATCATATCTATGGTTAGTTTGTAAAGCAAGAGAATATCTAAATGGATGTTTCATTAAACCTAGCGTAAAATTTAGATGGTTTCTTGTTTGAATGACTAACGGTTTTCTGATGGTTCTAAACTAGTTCTTCATTAGGAAGCTCCGTGGTCTGTCACTCCTAAATTCAGTTTTACCTTACATAAATACTTGTCTCTCTTTCTGTGCCACTCATCCACTTGGTTTTAGGAGTTATAATCTCTAAGCAGTGGCAGGTTGATAAGGTGTTACAGAACTGTGTAATGGATACAGTTTGGAAAATAATCTTTCGTTGAGAACTGGGTACTGGTGCATCTTGTGTAAATCATGTTTGCTGATCTATCATCTCTGCACCATACATTTGTTTGTCAGAGCTATTGGTTATATTTACTCATTAAACTCCATTTAGCACGCAAGACTTACGGAATTTATCTAAATTAAATTTGTAATATTTAGTCGGATTATCTACGAAGAATATCTTTGAAGATGCTGACAATGGAGACAAAATCTCAGACGAATGGAGTTGCTAATTCTTTACCGTTAAATACTGCTGGTGGTAGCCAAAATCCACAATATCCAGGTAAGAATTTCTATGTTATAAAGATTGTTGGTATATTATATTTAATTGATGCCAAAATATCCTATAAGAAATTTGGGTATCACATACTCAACGATAGTGGTGTTAATTGCTTAATTTTTATTTAAATTTTTGGTTTTGCAATGTGCCAAATAGTTCACTTATTCCCATCTGCTTTCAATTATTGATCGCCTGATTTATGTATTTACCTTCTTAATTTTGCCAAAATAGCGTCTCAAAGTATGCAGTCTCAAGTGCGCAACCCAGGGCAGTTACAAATTTCTTTAGCTAACCAGTCTCTAGCACGGCAGCAGCTGTTGTCCCATAAAATTCAGAATGATATCGCAAATCCTGGAATTCTAGGACCTAGATCATGGTCACAAATTCGAACTAACCATTCTAATATTGAACCTAACATGTACGCTACTGATTGGAAAACCGTACTTCAACCTGGATCTCGAATACGCATAGTCACTAAGATGTAAGCTAATGATTCTTTGTTTGTTATTGCTGTTAGGTTTTAGCTTTGAATTAGGGTTTGAAATTGGAAAAAATGACTGCGAAAGTTATCTTTGAATGTCTTGTTTTTAGTTTTAGCACTGGTTATCGTAGACTTTTAGGTTTTACAAAGAAATTACTAGCTGTGGAGAGTCGTCTTCCATTGAACATTTGAATTTATGCTTTTAATTAAGATGTCTTTGATTCTTTGTGAATGTTACCTTTGTTAAGTTTTAGCTTTGAATTAGGTTTCTGGTATTGGTTAATTTGTTTTCCAATTTTAGTATTGGTTATAAACTACGGTAAGTGGAGAGGAGGAACATTGATTTTAACATAACGAAGAAAAGAAATGAACTTTTAGTTGAGGAATTTTGATTGTTAATGACATGTGTATGTAATTATCAAGCATGGAGTATTGCTGTAAGAGAATTCTACTGCAAATGTTATATCTGTAACATGGCAATGTTAATATAGATACTCTTTTTTGTACAAAATCATATTGCTAGTAGAGAATATTATAGCAGATATATTTTTGTTTTTATATTGCCGTATTTTGTAATATGATGACCGATATATGCATCTTTATTACCTGTCGTTATGTTTCAATTTGCAGTTACCTAAGACACTTCCAGAATCCAGTTTTAATTAATTTCAATCTACTCTTTCATACTTAGGGTGGAAATTCTGAAGAGACACCTTCCAGTTACTGGCCCGGAGGGATGGGTAGAGCTTGATAAAATTGCTGTAAGATTTGAAGAAAAGATTTTTACTGCTGCTGCAAGCCAGGTATATCATTCAATGTGGTGCGCCAGTGTTAGTGCTTGACTAGTTTTTTCTACTGATATGCTAATTAGCTTATTTTCACTTCATATAATTAACCCATGAAGTAACTAGTTGCTAAGTCTGCGAGATTTTGATTGATTAAAATTGAAAAGGCGACATTGTTATGTGCTCATGCTTCATCGGTGCGTTTTGGGAGAGTTGCGAGTATGTGGGGCTCAAATATTTCACCGCTTAAAGGCATTGTAAAGTAGTTAGTATAGGAACCAGAAGCAAATGGGGATCTTTTCTAATTTAGAGTTACACTTACTGCGTGACTAACCTGAGACGTGAGCTATACGAGAGATAAATTGTTTAACATTACAAGTGAGCATTATATTCCCGTGTTTCACCTTGAATTGGTTAAATTACTCAGAAATTCTAAGTTTTTGTGGAAGAGAGACAGAGTACTTGAACCTTCTTTGCTGTTCTTTAATTATTAAGATCGATAATGGAGTTGTGGGAGACTTTGGAGACACATAAATGATAAATTGAGTTTAGGACTGTGGAAGATGTTCAAGCCATTTTTGTCATAATGTTCTTCTGAGAGGTACGAATCTTCTCATTATTAATTTTCGGTGACAAATCTTTTGGTGTATTTGACATGAAGGTGAAGTACAAATGCCCTATCATATCCAGTTAGATATTACCACCTTTTACATTAACATTTATAAACATGAAGTACACTGTACATATACCTTTCTAGTTTACACAAACCTCTTGCAGTACTAATTGAGTTATTTGGAGCTGAAGTCTTGAAAGTTACTTGAGCTGTGCTTGTTACTCGATGCCCCATTGGGGACAGTACTTAATCTCCTGCAGGACCTGACTGAGTCTGAGAAGGGTATTTATGCTTCTATTACAGTAATGTGTGAGAACCATGTGTGTCCGGAAAACTGCTTATGTATGATGGCACTGGTTTTCAACGTACTTGAACCAATATGGGAAGTACTAATCACCTGAAAGACCTTACTAGGATTAGCTAACTTGTATAGGGTTGCTTGCGGGAGCTTGTGTTATAAGCGAAACTTAAATTACATTTTGTATGGTTTGCTCTCCTTTTCTTCTGTTAGATTTTTTAAGAAAAAAGATGGTCAACTAAATAGCTTACCGTTTTGGTATGTCACAATGTTATAGGGTTACAAACAGTTAACAGTGTTATCCAACACTCAACAGCTTCTTCACTGCTATCTTGAGTAGTAAAATAAAAGATTGTGCCATAGAGCCGATCCTTCTTTTAGCTTTAATAAGATCTTCCTGTTGGATTAAAACTAGTTGGTGTTTATGGTCTGTTGGTAGTGATAGATGTTTGGACTGTCTAGTTTTAGTTTGCATGAATGATTTTTCCCCTTATTATCAAGTCGTGTATCAATAATTGGATTCATTTGGGTCGGAAGGATTTGTTGTTATTAGTTATCAGTAAGGTATAATTTCCTAAGATCTGGTAAATACTTTTCTCTTTCTCTGCACCCGTCCTCTGGGTTTTAGGAGGTTATAATCTTTAAGCAGTAGCAGCGATAAGGTGTCACATTAGAGTAATAGATGATGTGCTAACAGAGCAAAATCATGTAATGAATATAGTTTGGATGATCAACATATAAAATAATCTTTCGTTGAGAACCGGGTACCGGTGCATCTTATGTAAATCATGTTTGCCGATGTATCATGATCTCTGCACCATATATTTGTTTGTATATTTACTCATTGAACTTCTTTTTAGCATGCAACACTTATGGAATTAATTTTATAATATATAGTCGGATTATCTACGAAAAATATCTTTGAAGATGCTGTCAATGGAGACAAAATCCCAGAAGAATGCAGTCGCTAATTCGTTGCCGTTAAATACTGCTAGTGGTAGCCAAAATCCTCGGGATCCAGGTAAGAATTTCTATATGTTATAAAGATTGTTGGTATATTATATTTAATTAATGGTAAAGTGTCCCATAAGAGATTTTGCTATTACATACCTAACCATGATAAGTGTTAATTTTTATTTCAATTATTTGTTTTGCAATGTGCCTCATAGTTCACTTATTTCCACTTGCTCTGAGTTATTGGTCACCTGATTTACATATTTACCAAAATAGTGTCTCACAGTATGCAGTCTCAAGTGCGCAACCTAGGACAGTCGCAATTTTCTTTAGCTAACCAGTCTCTAGCCCAGCAGCAGCTGTTGTCCCAGAATATTCAGAATAATATCACAAATCCCAGGGATGCTGGTCGTCCAGAAACTCATAAGAAAGAACCAGAAGTTGGTGGTTATCGTAGTTGGGATGGCGGTCGTCTTGAAACTAATCATACCCGGATATCTTGATTTAACCCTCAAGCTTTAGAATGTAATATTAGGCGAGGAAACCGGATATTTAACCCTCAAGCTTTAGAATGTAATATTTCTCTATTTTCCTTGTGTTGTAGTTCATTGTTGTTCAATCGTGCCAGTTCTGGCATGATATATGAAGGCAAACAAATATAGAAATGTATCCATTCTTCATTGTTAGTCACTTTAGTTCAAATCACAAGTCCTCACCTTAAATTTCTTTTTAAACAAAAACAAAGAGCTTAAATTTTAATCAACAAAAATTAATCAAATTTCAGAGCCAACAGGCCCAATAAAAAAAAGAGAAACCAAGCCCAAGAATGCAAATCTAGATAGATCCAAAAATACAATCCTCTAAGCATCAACAAAAATTGCCTGGCATTTTTAGGGGCGACACTAAAAGACAAAAAAGGTCATCCAAACGTAAATCTAAGCTACCCCTTATCTTCGATTTTTTAAAATGGCCAATATGCCCTTATATAATCGGGAGCCTACACCATAATCGGTAGGTTAAAGGTGAATCGGTAGGTTAAATTGAAACTATACTTACCGATTATTGTGTAGATACTTCGGCTAATAATCCCTTTTATAATCGGTAGCTTATCCGACTTGTAAGACTAACGATTATAAGGAGCCCCATATTCAACCTTGGCCAAATTCCATAGGTTTTGAGGGGTGCAGAGCCAGCCATAACCACTTGGTTCGTGTTTTGGATGCAACGTTAATCGGGAGTTAAATATATTACCAAACCATCCGATTATGGGTTGCCCCAAAATGAGTTTTTTCTAAAATCCTTCATGTAAGGGAATTTGAAATATACCATCATCGGTAGAGTTAACAACTTAAGAACCTACCGATTATAAGGAGTCCCAGATCGAACCCTTGCCAAATTCCATAGGTTTTGAGTGTACAGAGCCAGGCATAACCATGTGGTTCGTGATTTGGATGTAGCCATAATCGTAGGCCAAATAGGTTCCACAACCTACCGATTATAGGTTGCCCCAAAATGAGTTTTTTCTAAAATCCTTCATGTGATGAATTTTGAAATCTACCATAATCGGTAGTCTATCCAACTTAACAACCTACCGATTGTAAGGAGCCCCAGATCGAACCCCTGCCAAATTCCATAGGTTTTGAGTGTACAGAGCCAGGCATAACCATGTGGTTCGTGATTTGGATGTAGCCATAATCGGACGTCAAGTAGGTTACATAACCTACCGATTATAGGTTGTCCCAAATTCAAATTTTGAAAGCTACCATAATCGGTAGATATTCTAACTAAAATACCTACCGATTATTGGTTTCTCCACATTCAACCTTCGTCAAATTAAACCAAATTTCAGAAATAACCGTTGGAGTTTTTGGGAAAAAGAAAAGGAGCCGTTGGAACCTAAACCTACATAAAGAAACTCATATCTATAACCCCAATTGCACCAAACTCTTTCCTCTCTTCAGTTCTAATTTTGAAAACCAAAAACATGGATATTGCTTTTGCCGAAGAAGAAGATTGTGCTATTTATATAGCGTGGGTTGTGGTAACTGCTCATGATCGTGTTCACAAGCTCCACAAAAGGGAATCCGAAGAGCAGTTGTGGAACCGTATTCTAATGGTATTTGAGGCGTTAGATGGTAATCGAATTCGAAGATCATACAATGACATTAAGATGAGAAAGAAGGCGGTCGACATGGAGATTGACAAACTTGAAGATGAAGAATGATTTGTTAGGGATGCTTTTTCTTGGTGGACGTATGAAAAACGAGTAAGTATCTTTATAACTCCGACTCACATTAACATAAGTTAGTACTAACTTGTTACTCATTCGTAATTTCGTAGAAATCTTGCCGATCGTCGGTATATGGACCTCTACGGAAACGATTTGAACATGAAGGATGTTACAAGATCAAGAGGGACAATTTCTGTGGTGTTTGGACGTTATGATCTTTTTTAATACTTTTATGGTCAATTAGGAGTATGGATTTAGGTGCTTTTGACGAAATTGTAAGGTTAAGGTCGTTTGAACTTTATGTAACGGATGTAATCGGAGGATTATTAATATAAAAACTTTCCGATTATAAAGAAACAAAAGCGTATTTTGTTAAACAAACTACCGATTAATATATTCGGTTATCTTATGTGTCAACTTTGTTTCCGATTATGGTGTTATTTGGTTCCAGGAAACATAAGTTCTTTCACACAGAATAATCGGATATTAACAAAACTAAACCTACCGATTCATTTTATTCGGAAGTCAATGTGAACATTTACCTTCCGATTATGGTGTTGTTTGGTTCCAGAAACCATAGTTGTTTTTTGGTAGAACAATCGGAAATTAATAAAACCTAAAACTACCTATTAATAATATGCGGAAGTCAAGGTGCACAATTACCTTCCGATTATGGTGTTGTTTGCTTCCAGAAAACAAAGTTTTTTTACATAGAATAGTCGGAAGGAACATAACAAATAAACCTACCGATTATTATTATTCGAAAGTGAAGGTGCACAATTCCCTTCCGATTGTGGTGTTGTTTGGATACAGAAGACAAGTTTTCTTTACACATGATAATCGGAAGGCAAAGTATATTAGCAATCTTCCGATTCTGACAAAATATTTTGCAAAATCCCCAGAATCGGCAGGTTAATAACGTATAATATTACCGATTCTGACTAAAAAAATGCAACATCCCCAGAATTGGTAGGTTCATATATAAACTTATTTATATACTTTAACAATCGGTAGTTTCGTGAGGTTGTTTTTCCTACCGATTGTTATAGAAGCCAGATGCGCGTTAGGCACAAAATCGATATTAATCGGTAGTATAATATCGTTACTAAGCTTCCGATTGCTTTATAATAACCGGGCACAAAATAGCTTCCGATTATGTAAGGGCATTAACGTATTCTCCGCGTTTTTGGACATCCCTTAACGGTGTATATGGGTTGGGAATAAAAAAGTCACCCCTAATTCTTTTGGGGTCGCCCCTAAAAATGCCAGGAAAAATTGTAGTCTTTGGTAATGTTATACTCCCTCAATTTCGAAAAGATTGTCCGCTTTGATTTTGTCAAAATATTAAGGAGACTATAGTATGTTACTTGATCATCCTTAGTTACTTACCTATTTTATTTTAATAAAAATGCTAACAATAAGAACTACCTAAAATTGTTAGGAGGATCATAAATACGAAATATAAAAGGAAAACTAAAAGATATCGAATTTATGGAGTATAAACTGTACTGGGAATTTAATTTTTGGAGCGAAATATATATTTACTTAAAAGGAATGAAGGATATATTTGTTTCCTTAATGATACATATTTCTTTAATATTTTAGATCGGGTCCCGTTAAAAATGAATTTATGAATATAAAAAATTTAAGGGTATATTAGAGAATTTATTGGAAAAAATATGACTATAAACATAAGCTGGACACAATTTTGAAACAGACGAAAATGAAATAGAGGACGTTTTTTTTAAAACAGAGGGAGTAATATATTAGTTGATCTTGGTCAATGTTTAAAAGTGTTAATAGGTATTTACATTTGTTTGATAAGGTTTGGTCAATGTTTAAAAGTGTTAAACTAGGTTTATACAGTTGTTCGACAAGCTAGCTAGAGCAACATATTTCAATTCATATAATCTTTATTAGTTGTTCGACAAGCTAAAGCAACAGATTTCAATTCATACAATCTTTAGTCGAGAATAATTTCTCGTTTTATCTTGATATATAGGTTTGTCATATTCAATAAATTTATATATTTAGAAATATAATTAATTTTAACGTTTTGTGAATGAAGTTTATTTATTTTTATTTTTTATTTACTTGGAGATTAGGTCTGGTATTTCTTTCCTTCGATCTTTCATTTAATTAATAAAATTACCCCATGAAATTTCATCTTAAATAATTAGTAAATAACTAAAAAGTTTCATCTTTTTTATTTAGCACGTTGCATCAAATAATAAACTCAATCACTTAGTATATCTTAAATGTAAATATATGTAGGTAAAGTGTTCCATGTTTTTCAACTTTAATAAAGTAACCTTATCCCGTTTTTTTAGTAAACGGCTACGACCAGGTGTTAGGTGGTAGTTATCTCACATAGAAAAAACTCCGGAAGTCTCTGAATCAGTTGATTTGAATCGAGTTGCATGCATCTCTTTGGTGCGTAGGGTAATTGATTCGACGAACCTGAGAGCGGTGTAATGATCCTAAACCGATCTTAACGGATCTGAAAGCGTGTAACGATCCTGAACCAAGTTCGACGAACCTGAAAAGTGTTGTAAAAGGTCGAATACCCACCAATCAAGATCCCCAAAACACTTGGGAACGATGAAACCGTTTTGGGGAATGATATAACGAACATGAAATCAGTGTAACGATCCTGAACCGGGAACGACGAATCTGAATAGTGTTACAGAAACTCTTAGGTCAGGAGGAAAAAGTTTTGTTGGAATTTTGAAATTAACATCTAGTAAAGTATGAGCGTTAGTGTAATTAGCATCCAATAGATGCCCAGAAGGACAGATTGCATGCAGATGATCCAATAAATATTATTTATAATTAATATTTTAGATATAGAGACGAAACTAACAAAAATGACTTGAATCCTCAAGTAGTAACAGTAGAACACTTAACCCTACCAATAACGAAATAATAAATCTATAAATACTAAAGTTTATGACCAAAATGATGACAAATTACTATTATAGACAAAGTGCAGTCATTACATGTTTTCTCTCTGGCTTGCGAGTTTTAGTTCCTAAAAAGTTCGATAAAAGTAAATGTTGAACAGATAAAGTAAAATAGTCGATGATATATGAATATTGTAGCCGCCTCATATTTTATGTAAATTCCATGTATCCAATGGCTATGGGTGCCCAACGGATTTTAAGAGCAGCACCCGCATCCTACCAATTACACTCACATGGGATCTATTAATATATGGATCAGACACCACCATTAAAAAACGGATGAGCCAAATTGGATCCCATATGCTCACCCCTATGGGATTTCTCCCTTGGACCAAAGTGACAAACACTACAACACCACATGACACATAATCATAACAGGGCAACATAAGATCGTTAAGCTTCTTGATTTTCTTTTTATACCAGTCTTTTGTTATTATGTTTTGTTCAAGTATGGAGCTATAGGTGGACATCTCTTTAAGGTACTGACTTCGACCAAAGGGATTTCATCCTGAGGATGATACCGACTAATGACAACCAGTAGGTCACAACTGAAATTCAAATAAGTTAGTAATTACATTAAGATCGTTGGTATAGTAATAGTTCACCAAAAATAAAATAAGATAAACAACGAGAGAGGAGAAAATATTATTGAAAAACAGTTGAATTTTTTGTGAATCTGGCTTGTAGTTATGGTCAGATAAGTCAAGAAAATATAGTTTCTCTAAAGATGAACATGAAGCAGCTGGTGATGAAGTATAAAGAGAGATTCAAAATCTTTGGAGGGGTGGATACTGTAACATATGGTCGGAGTCAACATACTGATGCGGCCAGTGACGGGGATAATGTTTACAGGGAGGTGGATTAAATGGATTTTAAGATCCTTTGCTAGAGCGTAAGATGGTTAAACGATTTCGATAAGATCATTTGTCTGAAAAATCTTATAACTAATCAAAGATGTGCATTTTGTATGATACATGAAACTAAAATAATGAAGTTTTCTAACTGGTTCATCAAACAACTTTGGTATGATGAGGGTTTTTTCTGGGTATACATTCCATCTGTTGGGGCTAGCGGTGGCTTACTAACTATTTGGGATGCTTGTAAATTAGAAAAGATGGAAGAAAAAATTGTCTACAACAACATCACCACCTTATTTACTCTTCGGACCAATGGGTTCAAATGGGATATAACCAATGCATATAGCCCTTGTGAATATAATTCTAGAGCTAGTTTCTGGGAAGATATGAAGGAGGTTCGGAACTAGTGGGAAGGTCCTATATACATTGCATGTGACTTCAACTCCGTAAGTTCTGATGAAGAAAGAAATAGGGGAGATAGTGACAGTAGAAATACTATTTTTTCTAAATAACTTCATCCCGCAACAAGTATTGGTTGATCAAAATTTGATAGGAGGGGCTTTTACGTGGTCGAACAATCAATTTGATCATCTCTTATGCATGCTTGATAGGGTTTTTTTAGTGTCGAGTTTGATGAGGCTTTTAATAGTGTTCTTCAAATCGCATTAATGAGAACAATTTAGGACCATAACCCTATTATGATTGTTACTTGTCCATCCGCATGTAACAAGCCATATTTGAAGCTTGAACGAAGATAAATCGAGCACAAGAATTTTATGCGTAATGTGAGGTATGGTAAGAGTCCATGAAATTCAGTGGAAGATCTAGCACGGGTTTTTCTTAAAACTACTAAATCTGAAGTTTTTCATCAAAGCATGGGGTTTGAGGGATTTCGGTTTTGTAAAAGATAAAAAAAAGTTGTTGATAGAAAAGATTGGTGAGATAAACTTATTGGATGAAAGCAGTCCCCTTCGGGTTGAACAAAATGAGATCAGATTACAAAGTAAAATGCAACTTAAAGTTATTGAAAATATGGAAGGAAGTGACAACTCAGATCAAAGCAAAGCGGTTTTAGATGGGGAGATGCAAGTACTGGTTGTTTCCATAGAATAGCTAGTGCCAGGAAAAGAGAAACCATAGAATATCTAGTGCTAGGAAAAAGATAAATACAATTGCAAAACTTCAAGCTGGGGGAGTAGATTGCTTTGATCAAAATGTTACTAAAGAAGAACCTAGAAACTCTTATATCAATAAATTTTCTCTTTTCATAATAATATTTCTATTTCTTTGGATTACTTTCACTTTCCTTTGGTATATGGTGACAAGAAAGCATGGATCGAAAGAAGTTTCACCGAAGACGAAGTTTGGGGAGTTATTAAGAAGATGAGATGTAGCAAACCCCCCAGTCCGGATGGCATTTCAACATAATTCTACAAAAGTTGTTTGAGCATTATTAAATCGGATTTCATGAATATACTCAAAGATTTCCATAGGTCTGGATCAATGGATTGAAGGTTGAACTGTTCCTTTATCACTCTTATACCCAAGAAAGAAGACTCTTGTACTCCTAAGGATTTCAAGCCTTTGAACCTTATTGGAAATTCTTATAAAATCTTATCAAAAGTACTTGTTGAGCGACTAAAAGCGGTGATACCAAGTCTAATCTATGTTTTTTGAGGGGCTTTCATCAAGGAGAAGCAAATTCTTGATGGGGTACTTATAACCAATGAATGTATGAATACTAGACTCAAATCAAAAGTCTCAGGTATATTCTGCAAGATTGACATGGAAAAAGCTTTCGATAACGTCAACCGGCACACCATGTTTTGAATTTTACAAAGACATGGGTTTGGAGATAAATGGATATCTTGGATGAAGTGGTGTGTGCCTCATATGCACCTTTCAGTCTTGGTCAATGACGCTTCAACAGAAAAAAACCAAGGTGACTCTCTAACACACCATATTTATTTTTAGTGGTCGTTAAAGTTCTACCCAAGCTAATGAATGATGCTGTCGAAAGAGGTCAACATGGATTCTAGGTAGCTAAGACATGTACAATGATACCTCACTTACAATTTGCTGACGACACTCTTCTGTTCATTGACGCAAATGAAGACGAGGTGACAAGAATTCTCATTATTCTCTCAACAACTCAATGGGGGAAGTTTACGAAGAAATATTATAAGAATGGTACCTGAAAAAGTGGGGGTATAACAACCACACCCAATAATTCGTTCGGCAACAATCAAGAGATATATCAAAGAACTTTATCTCTATTTCTCAACACAATCAGAAAATCGAACAGATGGAAATCCGTGAGACTGATTGATATGAGAAATAACTTGGATGGTACCAAAGACCAATGCCCAAGTGTCAATCAAGTTATATCCAACAAACAAGGTCGGATTTATCAACTGATTAAACAACGCACAACCTGTGATATTTCAATTATATAAACAAACATAATGCGGAAAAGAAATAACACAGACACCAGAAATTTTGTTAACGAGGAAACTACAAATGCAGAAAACCCCAGGGACCTAGTCCAGATTTGAACACCACACTGTATTAAGCCACTACAGGCACTAGACTACTACAAATTTCCGATTGCAATGTAGTTAAGCCCTAACAAAGTCTCACCACGATTAAGGTACAGTCACGTTCCTTACGCCTCTAGAACCACGCCAGATTCTGCGCACTTGATTCCCTTAGCTGATCTCACCCACAACTAAGAGTTGCTACGACTCAAAGTCGAAGACTAATAAACAAATCTGTCTCACACGGATAAGTCTACTCTGATAGATTATGATAAATCAAGGTGAAAAGGAACCAATTGATAATCTGGTCTTATACTCCCGAAGAGCAGACTAGAAATATCAATCACCTCACAATAACTTAACTATATGGTGGTAGAAAAAGTTACTGCGGAACCACAAAATCTGAGAGAATCCTTAATTTCAACAAAATGAGAGTTGGAATATTGTTTCCACTTCAAAAGAGTATATGATAAATAAAAATAAAAACACTTATAAAATTATTAATGCTCCCAGACCCGATGCTCCTAACTTCAATCCAACATTTTCGACCACCAGTTTGTTCCTACGTACCTGCCAAGAGCGCAAACAAGAAACTAAATCATTATATATAGAAAAATCCAATCAAAAACAATCAGTATAACTAGTTCAATCTTGAATTAAGTTGGATTATTACCTATTCAAGATCAATGTCAAAACTTGTATTTTCATGCAGCAGTTGATCATGTTCTTCCTAAATTTCAAGAACAACCAATATTACTCTATCATAATTAAAAGCATCATAATTACGTTAACCAACATGGGAAATTCTAGATATACCTTGCTTGAATTATTACACTTTGTCACATAATCCGGAGAATTTCCATCAGGCTTGTCATCACCGCTACTAAGATTGCAAAGAAGATATAAAACTGTCGGATCATTCCAACTAATAGATACATAAGTGTCAAAAAAAATAAATAAAAAAATCTTTGGCTGATTGCCGGCAGTCGTTTCCATATAAAATTGGATACATACTCATAAACACAGCTTGTCGCCCCATGATTCTTTGGTTGATTGCCGGTAGTTGTTTCTATATAAGAGAAGCACATAAAAGATAAATTTATACAAACTATCAAAAAGACGAACTACAGATCACAAGTTAAGCAACTTGGTGGCTAATATCATACAAATACGTACTTGTTTTGATTTGGGCATGCGTTGGCTTTTGAGATGTAATGCCTTTACTTGATTTACCACGTTTTCGCCTACTATGTACATAACATAATGAAGTTATAAGTTAATATAGTAGGAAAATATATTCAAAGTTCAAATGATGTTGTAAGGAAAAAAAGACATACTCAGTAGGAGCTTTTGATGTTATATCACTAGCAGGACCAGTAGATTTTCTCGTCTTGTTAGTTTTGTTATCAACGCAAGCCTTCATCCTACCTGTTCTCCCTTTAACTTTTGCAATTGTTGGATTAGTTACTGATTTCTTACAAGGCATATACGTATTCTCTAAACATTGGTCTCTTACTTCTTGCACGTGATCAGTAGATTGAATTGATAAGGTTTTCATAGCATCATCGACTTCTTTCAATGCTTTATCAAGGATGCTCTTTGTCACGTTATACATTTCGACCGATGTTGATCCTTTACTTGCAATGTTGACAGCCTCTTGACAAAGATAACTATATCGAACACTAGCAGTATCACGACAAACATCTGAAATTTCTTCACCTTGATCATAAATTACAGACACGGATTTTGCATCTGACGTCCACCTTTTTAGAATGTATTGAGGGGGAATACTTTGAATGTTCACGATAGAGAAAATATTTAAGATGTGTGTACACAAGTAGCCTGCAAATTCAAATAATTGACAACTACATTTGACACTATTGTCATCAGAATCGAACATAACTTGTCGTTGTTTCTTCTCATACCCGAACCGCCATACACGATAACTTGATTTTGTCCATGTTTTTTCAACTTGATCCTGACAATAATGTAAGGCTTGAGCTAGTTGTTCTTGGAACTTGCGAAAAACTTTCTTTGTGTAGATATACAATGCCTCTTGCTCTATATTCACGGAAAACCTCAATATAGGTTTTCTATATTTTGTTTCATAGTCTAGATCATTTTCTGCATCTCGTCTAGCCACTATTGCCCTTTCAAGTTGCTTAATGAACTCGCAAAGAGGCATATCTCTTTTCATAAAATGATCAAAATATGCATTAATACTTTCACTTCTTTGGGTTGTATACATGTCTGCACAAAATACATCACGCGTATACACTGATGCCCACTTTTCCTTTTTTTCGTATAAAGTTAACAACCACTTGTTATCTTCTAGCTTGTACTTTTTAAGCATCGATGCCCATGCAGATTCAAACTCTTCGATTGTCTCGTTATCATATAAAAAATTATTGAAATCAGAAGTGAAATCAGTATATGCATTAATTGTATGAGATAAATGTTTAGCCGCAAGTCTACATATATGCCACAAGCAATAACGATAGCGTGTACCTGGCAAAATATTGCGAATAGCGCATGCTATAGCAGATTCTTGATCTGTTAATATGACCTTTGGATTTTTACCATGCATTGCTTTCATCCATGTTTTGACAACCCAATTAAATGATTCTTCTGTTTCCGAATGAAGTAAGGCACCACCAAATAGAATAGTTTGGTAATGATGATTAATTCTTACAATGGGAACAAATGGCATGCCGTATCTGTTAGTACAATAAGTAGGATCAAAACACACAACATCTTCAAACTGAAAATAATCCATTCGTAATTTGACATTAGCCGGAAAAAAATTGTCACCTGGCCTTCCGAGTCAACTTGTAGCGCATAGAAAAACGATGGGTTCTCTGCTTGTTGACGCTCAAAGTAGTCGAGTACAACTTGTGCATCTCCGTTTTTAAGCTCTAGTGATCTCTTTACACTTAAATAATTTCTGACATCTTTTGCCGTAAACCCAATATTTTGAACTCCTCCAGCTTCAAGCCCGAAAAATTTTATTGCAAGATTTGTCTTTATTCCTGACAGTTTTATGTTATCAATAATCTTTTCATGACCTTCACTGACGTGTCTTTGTGATCTAAGCTTATGCCTTTTGTTTGGAGATACAAGGATATGGTTATGTTCTTCCTCTACCACCGTCACAACCCACTTGTTTATCTTTTTCCTTATAATCATATGTGCTTTACATCCTGTTCTGGTATCACTTTGTTTTATTTTTTGTTCTTCAAAGGGATTAGCTCTAGGAGCACGTTGACCTTCAAGTGAGAAACAATAAGTACGCCCAATGACTTATTTATCTTTTCGTGATAAACTAGTAGAATGTTTTCGGACACTGAACCCCATTTTTCCAGCATAGCGATTGTATAAGACATATGCATCATCTTGTGATTCAAACTCCATACCGATAAATGGGCGAAATTCATTCATCTCACTCTCCAAAAAGCTTTTGTAATTAACCTCCTCTATCATGTCGTCGTACTGCTCATGTTCTTCTATCGATAAAGAACGCTTTCCACTGTAATCAACATTGTATTCTTTCTATACATGATTTGAAAAATTAAAAATTAAATGAAATTGAGTTACCACTGTAGCTATCGTTATATGTATAACTATATACTCATTAGTTGATTTCTTTTTTTTTTTTGAAGCACATTAGATGATGAATAGCATCAGTTTACTGATTTTCTATTATAAGAAAAAAAAAAAAAAAAAAACCAAACGTGAAATAATATAATACGCACCATTGATGTATGATTCTTCCATCACGATCAGAATAGTGTAAGTCTTCTTCCATGTTGTAAAACCAGAAAGAAAAAAACCCACGACTCAGAATCTAGGTTTTTAGGCGATAAAAAAAGGAGAAAATATATTTTTATTTTTAGGGTCAATAATTAAATCTTTGATTTATTAGAGGGACTAAGGTACAAATAAATTTAAATATATATAAAAGAGAAAAAAATAATAAAAATAATTTTATCATCTAAAATTTGTCTAGGGATCCGTGCTTATCTAAGATTTCATATCTAACGGCTATAAGGTGAGCCCTTATACAAGCTATCACGAGGGTGATTCCGTTACAGCACGACTCTTCCATAGAATAGCTAGTGCCAGGAAAAGAGAAACCATAGAATATCTATTTCTAGGAAAAAGATAAATGTACAATTGCAAAACTTCAAGCTGGGGGAGTAGATTGCTTTGATCAAAATGTTACTAAAGAAGAACCTAGAAACTCTTATATCAATAAATTTTCTCTTCTCATAATAATATTTCTATTTCTTTGGATTATTTTCACTTTCCTTTGGTAGATGGTGACAAGAAAGCATGGATCGAAAGAAGTTTCACCGAAGACAAAGTTTAGGGAGTTATTAAGAAGATGAGATATAGCAACCCCCCCAGTCCGGATGGCATTTCAACATAATTCTACAAAAGTTGTTTGAGAATTATTAAATCGGATTTCATCAAATATACTCAAAGATTTCCATAGGTCTGGATCAATGGATTGAAGGTTGAACTATTCCTTTATCACTCTTATACCCAAGAAAGAAGACTCTTGTACTCCTAAGGATTTCAAGCCTTTGAACCTTATTGGAAATGCTTATAATCTTATCAAAAGTACTTGTTGAGCGACTAAAAGTGGTGATGCCAAGTCTAATCTCTAATTTTCGAGGGGCTTTCATCAAGGAGAAGCAAATTCTTGATGGGGTACTTATAACCAATGAATGTGTGAATACTAGACTCAAATCAAAAGTCTCAAGTATATTCTGCAAGATTGACATGGAAAAGGCTTTCGATAACGTCAACTGGCACACCATGTTTTGTATTTTACAAAGACATGGGTTTGGAGATAAATGGATATCTTGGATAAAGTGGTGTGTGCCTCATATGCACCTTCCAGTCTTGGTCAATGACGCTTCATCAGGAAAAATCAAGGTGACTCTCTAACACACCATATTTATTTTTAGTGGTCGTTAAAGTTCTACCCAAGATAATGAATGATGCTGTCGAAAGAGGTCAACAGGGATTCTAGGTAGCTAAGACATGTACAATGATACCTCACTTACAATTTGCTGACGACACTCTTCTGTTCATTGACGCAAATGAAGACGAGGTGACAAGAATTCTCATTATTCTCTCAACAACTCAATGAGGGAAGTTTACGAAGAAATATTATAAGAATGGTACCTGACAAAGCGGGGGTATAACAACCACACCCAATAATTCGTTCGGCAACAATCAAGAGATATATCAAAGAGCTTTATCTCTATTTCTCAACACAATCAGCAAATCGAACAGACAGAAATCCGTGAGCCTGATTGATATGAGAAATAACTTGGATGGTACCAAAGACCAATGCCCAAGTGTCAATCAAGTTATATCCAACAAACAAGGTCGGATTTATCAACTGATTGAACAACGCACAACCTGTGATATTTCAATTATATAAACAAACATAATGCGGAAAAGAAATAACACAGTCACCAGATATTTTGTTAACGAGGAAACTGCAAATGCAGAAAAACCCCGGGACCTAGTCCAGATTTGAACACCACACTGTATTAAGCCGCTACAGACACTAGACTGCTACAAATTTCCGATTGGAATGTAGTTAAGCCCTAACAAAGTCTCACCCCGATTAAGGTACAGTCACGTTCCTTACGTCTCTAGAACCATGCCGGATTATGCGCATTTGATTCCCTTAGCTTATCTCACCCACAACTAAGAGTTGCTACGACCCAAAGTCGAAAACTTATAAACAAATCTGTCTCACACGGATAAGTCTACTCTGATAGATAAATCTATCTCCTACATAAGTACCTATGAAGTTTTGTTCCGTCTTGATAAATCAAGGTGAACAGGAACCAATTGATAATCCGGTCTTATACTCCCGAAGAGCAGCCTAGAAATATCAATCACCTCACAATAACTTAACTCTATGGTGGTAGAAGAAGTTACTGCGGAACCACGAAGTCTGAAACGAAGAACTTTGTGATCAATTTTTATATCTTACCTATCAAAGATAAATCTCGAGCAAATCTTAGATAAGATAGTACTCAATACGATAAAACAAGTAAGATCAGAATACGAAACTACAGATAAAATAGTTGGATCTGGCTTCACGAATCCCAAATGAAGTCTTCAAGTCGTTAACCTAATTTGGTTTGGAAAAACCTAGGTTAAAGGAGAATCGACTCTAGTATGCAACTAGGACACAGGAAAGTGTCGGGATTAGGTTTTCCAGTTGCTAGAGTTCTCCCTTATATAGTCTTTCAAATCAAGGTTGCTTACAATCAAAGCTAAGATAACTTAGTAACAAAGCATTCAATATTCACCGTTAGATGAAATCTTGATTTAAGATTCAAGCTAAGTCTGCTTAAAAATAAAGCAATTAATCTCCACCGTTAGATGGTCTTATCTTGTTACACACAAATGAAATATACCTTCATTTAGATATGGGTAACCATACCTAAACGTGTATATTGAGTTGGCTCAATAACAGTTAACCGAAGTTAGCCATATGAACACTTTTGTCTTAACAACATTCATCTAACACTTCTAGATCAAATATCATGATCAATCAATCATGAAAGATAATCAAATGAATATAATTGTGTTTCATATAAAGTTGTTCAATTGTTCACTATCTCATAGAAATATATATGAACAAACTTAAACAAAATCGGATTGATTCGTAATCATACAAAGTACTTATACAAGAATCAATTCATGAACATTTATGATAATCAAATAAATCATAAATGTTTTAGTTCATGAGTATAAGAATCATACTTAACCGATTTTGGAACTCACTGTGTTCGCAAAACCAGTACGCAAACAACATCTCCGGACCACGGACTTGTCCAGCCGTTCACATACTAGGTACGCGACCAGCCGTCCCGGACCTAACTCAGGTAGAACCGTTCGCATACTAGGTACGCAAAAAAGGTTCCCGGACCTTGACAGTTAAAACCGTTCGCATACTGGGTACGCAAACAAATTTCTCGCACATGAATCATAACAATACAGTTTGCACACTAGGTGTGCATACCGTGTTGTATCCAGACATGGTCAATTGTTCTAAACTCCCATTTCAATCATTGAAACATCCTTAGAAGACGACAATAGTTGTCTCACACAAACTTATTAGGTTCAAGTAATTTTCAAGTGATCGAGTGATCAATACGAAACTTTCCAAGTCGACGTCAAATAATTGACTCACACAAATCATGTAAGATGTTTCAAGGCAATTTTCACATGATCATCTTTTGACTTAATATTTAGTTTTCAACAAATAAATTGTTTCCAACTAAACTCGTCAAGAATAATGATGAACATAGTTAAAGCAAAAAGCTTCCAACACATATTTCGAGAAATAGATAAGCGAGATAAACTCAGCTCGAATATCAAATGTGTATAATGTAAAAGTCTATTTATAGCTATACGACTTAGTCTCTTTAGAAGATAGAATAAAATAGACTTCTGAGTGATAGATAAGTTTTAGTCTCCACATACCTTTTGTTGATGAAGTTCCTCCAAGCTCTCCTCAGTAGATCTTCGTCTTCAATCGATGAACGTCGTGAAGTCTAAAGCTCAACTACACATTTTATCCTAATCCGAGACATAGCTATAAGTAGACTGGAAATCAAAACTATAGTTTTGATCAACTAAACTTGACAAACAAGCTTGAGATATCCACGCTTGCGAGTTCGACCGAGCAGTGCTCTAACAGTACCGGAGATATAGAACTTTGTGTCTATTAGAGTTCAAAATGGTAGTTGTGTTCATTTCTGGTTTGACGGGTGGGTGGATAGAGGATGCCTAAAAGATTTGTTCCACGTTATTTTTAAAGCTTGTAGACAAAAACATGCCACTATTGATGACATGATCCACAAAGGGATGTGCAAGGGGTTTTTCAAAAATAACTTGAATGCAAATAAGCAGTTGGAGTGGGATATTCTTAGACGAAATCTTGGTGTTGTTCCATATGTTGTAGAGGGAGATGGCAAAATCAAGATAATTGATAGTTTTAGTACCAAATATTGCTATGAAGTTCTGGAAGGGAATGAGATAGGCTGCAGTTTCGAGAAGTTTCTTTGGAAAATGTATATACCAAAAAAAGTTAATTTCATGTTATGGGTTGTTTTCAACGACGGTTTTCCTACTAAAACTGTGCTACGACACAGAGGTATGCAGTTGGATAATGAGAATTGTGTTCTATGTAATTCTGACAGAGAAACTTCTAATTAAATGGTTATGCATTGCAGTTACTCTTTCGAGATTTGTGACTATTTTATAAAAGCATTTCGCATTTCATGGCCTCTATCTGCAACTATCATACAATTGTTTGAAGCATGGGAAAGATAGTTTCCATAAAATCTAGGACCTTATTCACTATTCAATGCTATGGAATATTTGGGACGAGCGAAATGGAGGATCTTTTGGAGATATGATTAATTTTGTGGAGGAAATTATATTGCTGGTAAAATAGACTTTAGTTCTTTGGACCTGTGATGTGGTTGTTTTTAAATTTGTTGACATCAATCAAATTTTCCAAAACTGTGAACTAATTCTTCATATGTAAGCGGATATGCTAGTATTTTTGTAACTCCTGTAATGGGCTAGTCACTTTTTTTTAGCAATATAACTTTTTCTTTTCGAAAAAAAATAAATGTGTAAATAGAATAAGTGAAAATTGTTGTTCCATATCAATATTGATTAAAACGAGAAATACTTCTATAAGGATTAACCAATTTAAAACAGAGTGAACCAAAATCAGACAGGCCAGCTTTAATTACTTACTCCCTCTGTCTCTAAAGATAGGCAGGTTTGTGTGTAAATAATAATTTCCCTCTGTAATTTACACACAAACCTGCCTATCTTTTAGAGATGGAGGGAGTAAAAAATAATTTCTTTTTAAAACATTAAAAAAAGAAATTATTTGTTTTCGAAAAGAAATAATTGGTGATGGTCCAGGTTATGGTTTGTTACAACATAGGATTGTCTCTTTACCTATACAAGATGGTGGATTAGGGATCTATTCTATGTTAGATACTATGCAGTATTGTTACTTAGCATCGTGTTCACAGACCTTACATCTACAGGAGAATATACTACAAGGTTCAGATTTTCCGGTTAAAGGTTTAGCATATCAAACTGCCTTTGACAATTTCCTTCAAAGTTAGCGGTATTACATCGTCACGGTGTTGCAATCTCATTCACGCCCCCATCCTATGCATGCTTTGGCGTTCAAGACATTGCAGGTGTGACTAAGAATATGCCGTCTCTTTTCGATATGTCAAGGCGAGATTTAGCATTATGGCAATGTAATAAAACTCCACATGCTCGGGATTATCTTCTTGCTATTCCAAATGATGAACTTGGACAAAAATTAGGTCACGTCGGTTTAGTGCAGTACTTGGTTATCGTCTTGGTATTCCTTTGTTTGTCATTAATAGTTCTTGTCTTTGCTGCAATGGATGTTTATTGATCATTTCATTGTGCTAGTGAGGTTGGTTATAAGTTTAGACATGATCTTGTTAGAGATACCTTTGCGAATATTTGTTACCGTGCGAGTGTACCTTCTAGAGTTGAAGCTGCTTTGGGATTTCTTTCTCATGATGGCGGTGATGCTAGGCCGGCTAACATCTTAGTCTACAATTGGGAGGAAGGGCGTGATAAGTGTTTTGATGTGACGAGGGTTTCCCCTTTTGCTGGGGGTGGTGTGCAAGCTTTTGCACCGGGCCTCGCCTTGGCTAAAGCCGTTGAGCGCAAGAATATTAAGTACCTTGATATATATATGTAATTCCAATGGTTATAATTTTGCTACCTTAGCTTTTACTACTTTAGGTGAACTTGGTATCGAAACTATTGAATTTTTAAACGACTGAAGCATTACATAGCTAGGCATGATGTAAATATAAATGTTCGTAAGTTTCTTTTTATTAGAATTGGTTTAGCCATTCAAAAAGATGTTGGAGCCCAACTAGTTGCTAGGCTCCCATCTAGTTTCTTGTAATAACTTTCATTTTCTTTTCTAATAAAAAGTGGTGTTTATGTTAAACAAAAAAAAAGAAAAAGAAAAAAAAACATCTTCTTTAAACATGCACTCTTACAGGGGATTAGTCAAATCAGATTTAGAATGACTTATGGGGAGTTCGCAAATCTACTGTTAGTCCATAGAGACTTTTGGAGAGTCTCTTAATGTCTCTTGTTATTGGTTAGAGACTTTTTTCAAGTCATTTAAATTCTCTGAAACTCCATGTTATTGGATTAGGATTTCATAAGAGTCACTCCAACACTTCTGTTATTCGAAGCAGAATTGAAAGTCATTGATTTGTTGTTTTCAGAGATTTGGAAAGACTTTTTCTTGAAAATAGGCATGATAGAAATCTCTCCTCAAGAGGTGATATTTCGAGAGACTTGGAAATTTGGAGATTTTTTGGTTTTGGGAGTGAACCTTTTTTTGTCTCTCCTTGTGCATTAAGGGCCACTTGGAAAGCGGTAATCAAGACTATGTGAGTCTTTGTGGAATAAATTGATTTTTTAAATTGGAGAATATATGTTTTAAAATCGGCTATGTGAGTCTTTGTGATATATATCGATTTTAAAATATATATTTTAGAAGTTATGAGTTTTTTTTTTCATATTTTAAGTTGTTGGAAAACTTCTCATAGAAAATTAATGGTGAGATAGCATAGAAAATAAAATGTGGGACGAGTAGATTAAAGTGAATGAAAATTTAGGCATGAGACAACAATGAGATTTATTTTGGCAATGGACACATATTTCATTAGGTGGTCATGGTACTTTTATTATTACTATAACGTGAATAATAAAAAAAATCGGTAACGTTTGGAATTAATCAGGGGATATTATACAATTTTGTCTCTAAAAATCACATAAACTTTCTACAAGTCTCATTTTTTTGTTCCTACAAATCTCATTTTTTTTCTCTGCAAGTCACAAAGACTCTCTAAAATTCACTTAGAGAATCACTAGAAATCTCTAGATTTTCAGAGAATCTCTAGGAGTCACTCAAATTAAAAATCTATGAAAGTCCATAGAAATCTTGTTTGACTACCCCCTTGTAGGGCTGTTCATGGTCGGTTTTGGTTCGGTTTCTAGCCAAACCAAAACCGAAACCAATACTATTGGTTCCTAAAAATCTAAACCAAACCAATCCATTAACCATTGGTTCGGTTTCCAAATGGTTCCAGTTGGTTTCGGTTTGTCCCAGTGGTTTTTGGTTAACCAATAATTATGTCAAACCAAAAAAAAAAAAAAAACACAAATTTACAGATAAAAAAATCGTAGTTGCCGATAGTATTGGTTTACACAAATCTACAGACAAAAAAAAAATATCAAGAATAGTTAAAGCTTACTCTAAATCTAGAGATCAAAAGAAGATATATAATATATCTAATTTAGTTATTGACAAATAAAAAAGAAGGAAGACCGGAAGAAAAAAGTCGAGTAGCAGCAGCTGTAGTTGGGGGTGGAGAAGGGAGGCGATTGAGAGAAGGAGAAAGAGAAAGAGGGAGAGTATCATAATGAAATATTAGATTTAGGGTTTCAATTTATCCTCTAAATTAATGGGTAGAATCTAATACTTGTAAATCAAATGTAGAAACTAAGCTTAAAAATTAATCGGTTTTTCAATGGTTTTTGGTTCGGTTTTAGAGGTCAAACCAAACCAAAACCAACACTATCGGTTTTCCACTTTCTACACCGTAACCAATCCATTAGTAAATGGTTCGGTTTGGTTCTTCCTAATTGGTCTGGTTTGGTCCGGTTCCAGCGGAAAACCGAAACCATGTTCAGCCCTACCCCTTGTTATATGCATTTAAATTTAATTATTTATTTAAATCTGCGTAAAATTCTCACTAGATTTACTCTCCTCTCAATTTAATAAAATGAATTTTTTACCATTTTTGTTAGTAAATACTTGAAAACCCTGAAATACAATTAATTAAAATCTTAATTACCCTCTTAACTATAATTACTCTTTACCTTTTGTCTGAAGAGAAGTTCAGACGTTACATACTACTAAACATTCCCTGCCGTTAGATCTACCTCACAATCTACGGCTATCAATAGGTTTTACCTTGTAAAGCGCCGACTATATATAATTGCTCTCTCTCTCTTTGACCACTTTCATGCTTACGAAATTTGTTTACATTAAGCTGAAAAAAATCAATCAGAGGCGAGAATTGTTAGTGTTTTTAGGTTTTGATTCTTGATTGAAGCATAATAGTAATAAGTTTAGGGTTTTAATATGGAAGGAAATGGAGGTGGTTTAGTGTACATGAATTCACATTTACTAAGACCAACTCCACCACCATTAGAAGCTATAGATAGGTTTCTATGGAGTTCATCAAATGAAAAACAAACAAGGAGAAATATAGATAATAAGGGATTTTGTGATCAATTCTCGTCTTCGACTTCCCCTGGTGGAATCACGAGGACTCCTACTTGTTTTGAACATGGTAATGGTGGCGGGTTTATGTTGCCGAGAAGTGCGATTCCAGACATAGGTTTAGTTGGTGGGTTCTTTGCTAATCATAATGGTTCATCTCAGTTTTTAACCAACAACAATGTTGGATCAAGAGAAGTGGACTATTTTGGTGAGAAGAAAAAATGTTTTGGAGTAGAAAAAAGAGCTAAAAATGGGGGTGTCTCTACTACTTTGATCAAAGGGCAATGGACGGATGAAGAGGATAGGTAAAAAATATAATCGACCCGATGCCGTTCTTTTTTTTAGTGCTTGTTCATTAAATTCTTACGAATATTAATTTTAATTTTACAGTAGTGTTGCATGCTTATTGATCATTTTGTGTACAGGTTGCTGGTTGATTTGGTGAAGCAATATGGTGAGAGGAAATGGGCACAGATTGCACAGAAATTATTGGGTAGGGCTGGGAAGCAGTGCAGAGAAAGATGGCATAATCATTTGCGCCCCGATATCAAGGTTTTTATCTTAGTTTTCATTACCTGTATACTTGGAGGTTGTATACTTGTATTGCTTCTTGTTCTTTTTAGTTTAACCTGAAAACCCTAATACGCCTTTACCTGTCTTTTGTGTGTCTTTATTCTGATCATCTTGATTTCAGTGTTACATTCTTGGAATCTCATATCTGTGCATGATATTATGCTGAATCCTTATTTGTTTCGGACATATTTATAGTAACATAACCAACCCTAAATTCTTCACCCATGCCTCTATCACTTGAAGTTGATGTGGCGAGTTTTAAGCCCGCAATCACGATCCCTGCAGCTTTACTAATATGGATCTTGATTTTGCATTTCGTTGGGTCATTATTGTTCCATTTGTAACACATGAATTATGCACATAATTATAGTGCTTATATACTAAAATTCCATTTGTAGAAGGATACATGGAGTGAAGAAGAAGAAATGATGTTAGTCAAAGCGCATGAAAAGATCGGGAACAGATGGGCGGAGATCGCAAAGCAAATACCAGGAAGAACAGAAAATGCAATAAAGAATCATTGGAATGCTACCAAAAGAAGGATGAATTCAAGGAGAAAGAACAAAAAGGTAGTAGGTCAAGGAAGAAAATCTCAACCATCTATACTGCAAGACTACATTAAAACCAAGATCATCACTAGCAATGTCAGTTCCACTACCAACAGTACCACAACTAGTCCCACTGGATCAATCACCCACACCACAAACCCATCTAATCTTGTAAATCCAGAACCGTCCGAATCATCTTTCACTGATGATTCATCCACAGCATTCCTCGACCATACATACAATGACGAGTTGCAATTCGTCCAAAAGTTCTTTAGAAACCTTGACAATGAGCCATATTCATCAGATGGAGCCACAACAGTGGAGAAATCATTTCAAGCTGGACAGTCGCCTGAAAACCATATGGGACTTGATTTAGTCAGAAACAACACTACCTTGTCCATGAAGATCGAGAAATGCGATTACTTGGCTCTCAACAACAACACAACCACTGAAATGCTTCACTCAACCAGTGACATGCAAGGATATCAACAGGGTACTACTTGTACTAGTTCAATTCCTAACAGTACATCACCATCTACTTTGTATTCAGATACCTACCTCTCTTATCTTTTGAATGGCGGTCTCAGTGCTGGTATTTCTTCATCTTTGAACGAAGACTACATCGACTACTACCAACACCAGCCCAATGTCTGTATACAACAGAATGATCAAGCAGCATCTTGGTGCACTGGTAAGAAAGAGATGGACTTGATAGAGATGCTTTCATACTCTCAATGCATGCAGTAATAGCTAGTATACTAGATATACATAGTCGATTTAGATTAATGAGCTTACTTAGTGTAATCTAAATGTAGAGCTAAAGTAAGTAAAATAAATGGCTAACTGACGATGAAGAATATTTGTTGAAGATAGAGAGAATGAAGGGGTTACAATTGGTGGTTAGTCTTCAATTCTTAGGGTTTGTATATTTGTTGTGAGTGAGAGACAAGAGACTAAGGGAATCTTGTTAACTAGGTTTAGTTTGTGCAGGACTAACTGACTCTGACTATTAATCAGAAACTGTTAGAATTCCTGTTTGTTGTTGGTTCTTATTTTAATGTTAAAAAGACATTTTTACAGGCGTTTCTTCAAATTTCATTTGCTAGTAATAGATTAGGTTCTTACTTCTTACACTTGTTTACTTATTTCCTGTTTTCAGTTAGCCTGTCTTTCTCATTTAATATGCTTTTCTGAAAATAACTAAGATTAAGTTGGGCTCAAAAATTGTTGACCTTTCCTTGATGATTCATCCACAGTATTCCTCAACCATCGAAATGTTATACAAACAAACTAACTCAATAAAAATATGGGTCCAGTTAACCTATGCACCCATGAAGAGGATAAAAGGATATTAATTGCTATAATATTTTGACTTGTCTATCAATGAAAAAACCAAATTTCCCTTATTGCCCTAATGTATTGTATCTCTTCTTCTTCTCTGTGTCCCTAATGTTCATTTTTTTTGTTTGATGATCTCTTTAGATCTGTACATCTTCCTCTCTATTTTTCTTCCGGATGAAAAGTCGATAAAACGGATTTTGGTTAATCGGAAAAAATTTGTGTCCGATTAGTGTAAAAAGAAACCAAAAAAATAAACGATCTGTGTCGGACAATCCATAAACAAACTTAATTAAAGAGAAAAAGAATCAATCAAATGATTGATGAAAGTAACTTTTGTTGTTAAGATCAAACAATGCAATAATAGTATACAATGCTGGTGAAGTGTGTGTGCTGAGAGTGTACAAGTTCTATGAGTCGCACGTGTGAGGTGTACGAGTGCTAAAGAGAAGTCAGATGCCTATATAAACTGAGTCGGTCCTGTAAACTCATTATCTTTATTTTATCAATCAATTGATTCAAACCGCAACAATGTAGACATCAGATTTCTCTGTGTTACTATGGTATCATCGAGGGGGAAGCTTAACAACATCGATCCTTGGCGATTCCTGCAATTTCATAACCACCACCACCATTAATCTCATCTTCTGTTGCTGCTGCTGATTTTGTTTCTGAAGAATCATGTAGTTCCTGGTATGAAGTTTGTTATTGGAGGTTTTTGGTAGAAATTAGGGTTTCGTTTTGATACCTGCTACGTCTTCAAACAGAATTAAGCATGATTCTTAGGTATGAAATTTGATTTTCTCACTTGTGCTCTTGGATTCCTGATTTCCTCTTTGGTTTGGTTTGGATCTTGAATCTTCAATCTCAACTGGCAAAATTGAATCTATGCTGGTAATCTCCAATTGAATCTTTTGATTACTTCATATTTGATTTCATGTGTTCAATTTCTACATCACTGCCTCAACAAAATTCGATTTCATCTTCAAATTTTGTTTTCATCATAACTTGGTTGATTTTGACCTAGTTTTGTTATCAAGATCTGCTAATACCGATTCCTGAATCCAGTTGGTCTGAGCATGCCTATTTCTGCTACTATAGTTAGTTAGGAAGAAGCTTAATTTTGTTCCACCGGGTAGTGGAGAGAATTTCTCCTTAAATTCAGTAGGACATTGAGTTTGACAAACTCATTATTGCTTGGTATGGTCCTCACTACGGTGTTGAAGTATCTTGTGTGTGTAATGATGGAACTGAGGATGCTGTTTCGGAATCGGAATTGGTGCGGTACTGGTATACAAATTGAAGTTCTCTTCGATGAGTTTGTGTACACTTGGTATGCAACCTGGTGTTCAGCTTGCATTTGTGTTCAATGTGCAACATGTTTTCCATCTATCTTTCATGCTTCTTGAATAATTCAGTTGAAGTTCATCTTCAATTGTGCTTTTTTACTTTTCTTTCGTATGTGAGTGAATAATCCGAACTGCGATGGCCTTATGGTTCACTGCTGCGATGATTAATAAAAGGTAAGTGAAAAATCTCAGTTGCAAACAAGTTGATAAAATTTAAGCATGCAGTTTGAGATGTAGGAAGTCAATCCCATCTACTATTGATGCTAGTGCTGCTACACGGATTTATTTTCATTGTTCTTTGGTGTTGTTCTTTTCACAATCTGTTTTGATGCTTCAAGGAAGGTCTGTTAGCTAAAGTCAATTATTCATGCTGGATTGTATAAGAGAATACAAGAAATAGTACAATGGCATTATTACACTGCATGTTGATATTGACTTTCCTACTTATGTTGTGCAAGTTGATGGTGCATTTATGTATATGGCTTGTTGTGCAATCCCATCTATTATTGATGCTAGTCTTGTTCTATGAAATCAGAATCAAAGCAATTGAACGTGGAAAGCGCAAATTCAATTTAACAAAGTTCACATCATAAGAATATATCACTACAAACCATAATCATATTATGCTATTTATTTTCATTGTTCTTTGGTGTTGTTCTTTTCACAATCTGTTTTGATGCTTCAAGGAAGGTCTGTTAGCTAAAGTCAATTATTCATGCTGGATTGTATAAGAGAATACAAGAAATAGTACAATGGCATTATTACACTGCATGTTGGTATTGACTTTTCCTACTTATGTCTTGCACCAACTACTGATCCAACCACATCAAAAATTACAACTGCTACTGAAGGCATACTTTATGTTTATCCCACCAACGACTCCATTCTTTCGCATCTTCATCTTCTCGCTAAGTACAACAACTCTTATCTCGGGTTTGGTAAACTTGCACACATAAGATAATACTCGTTTGCATATTAAATACTGTCGGGTATGAGTTCCAATCTTCTTTATTGTCTGCACCACTCTCCTCAAAATCAGTCCAAGCCCAGCAATATGTGTATATGAATAGTTCAGATAGGTTGTTGCACACTAAATCTTTAGATGCTGCCAAGTACTGCTTCTTCCAAGTAATGGATACAACTTATATTCTGATTGAACTTGTACTACTGGAGCTAATGGTGCTGAACATAAGCTACATAATCAGTTATTTTTGATCCATATGAAGTTCTTCTGTTACGGTCAATCTCACGTCACTTCTTTCTGTTGGATGTGCTAGTGATCCTGGTATGTAGTGCTTGTTCGTACTAGATTTGCCACAACCTGCAAGTACCATACTCACTGCGAGTTTTTTTTCCTACACCTGTTCCTACTAATATTGCAACATCCACTGTTTATAATGTTACATCATTTATGTTGTATGTGCTGGTCAGTGTGTGTGCTGAGAGTGTGCAATCTCAAGTGGTCTTTTTACAGCCCACTTGAGATTGAGGGAGGGTAATAGTATACAGTGCTGGTGAAGTGTGTTTGCTGAGAGTGTACAAGTTCTATGAGTCGCACGTGTGAGTTGTACGAGTGCTAAAGAGAAGTCAGGTGCCTATATAAACTGAGCTTGTCCTGTAAACTCATTATCTTTATTTTATCAATCAATTGATTCAAACCGCAGCAATGTAGACATCAGATTTCTCTGTGTTACTATGCAAAATAATAAAAAAATCTAGGCAAACCCCGAATAGTGTGACCATAAAATGTTAAACTTCCCTTAAATATCACAAATTAGTTGTAGTATTCGGGTTGGTTTTCTGCCATCAGGTGTTTGTCTTCGTTGAGTTCATGAAACGGGAAAGATAGAGAAACGCGAGTGAAGAATAAAGAAAAAACGGAACATTCAATTATAGATGTTTCATCTTCCTTGACTCTATATAAGGGCATTGATGGATATACAGTGTTATTTACTAAAAAGAATTATTAATTAATATTTAACCTTTTGTTTTCACGAGAATTTACTCTTTCAATGCAAAAGTAACTCAATTAATAAGTTGTTAGCCTGTGCATGGATGCAAAGGTTAACATTTGCCTAAAAATATTACTATTAAAACTAGTATGCAGTAAAAGTAAATTTATAACAATATCTCAATGTGAGTAGGCCACAGTTTCACTATGTGGCTAGGCACCAATTGGTTTTGTTTACATCTATAAGGCCTAGCTATGGGTATGGCAAAAAAAAAAAATTGTTTGGCATACCAGGTGGCATGGCAAATGAGTTACGCCACTATGGGAAAACCACTGAGCGACAAAGTTCCTATCGACCGTTATTTTCAAAAACGCTAACGATATTCAGAATATCGCTGGCGATAAACATTCAAACGCGTGATATAAATAGTAATGTTGGCGATATTAAGATTATCGACCAATAGTTATTTTGCAACGACTAATTCCATCCATGTTGGTTCCTATATATACGTCATTGTACTTCTCCAAGTTACTCACACCTACGTCTACGTATATTTCACTGATTTTTCTATCTCTATTCGTAATTTTAAATTTCATAAATGGAGAGATTCAATGAAGAGAGGAATATTATCATGAATCGGCTTAGATTACAGCAAGAAATGTATCAGAGGAGGTTGCAACAACTTGACGATGAGGAAGCTGAAGATAATAAACTAATCAACACTTTGATGCTAGTACATACGGGCCAAATACCTTGAGATCCAGTGTAAGGACCTGCCTTACAAATTAGCACAGAAACAACTTAGAATCTCTAAGGATAGAGATTGGATTGGGGAGAACAGAATTTTGAGGGAGATAGATAACTTTACTGATTAATTTTCATAATAAGTTCTAAAAACAGAGAAGGGAATATAAATGATAGGGTTTGGTGTGCACGAGTGCCACTCACACACACACTCTACTAATCCTAATTAGCAACAACTATTACCTAATTAATTATGATTAATTAACTACTAATTACACTAAACAGATTATTAGACCCTCGTAATCCAGGTGGCCCTCAACTAAACTTGTCAGCCCAAGGTTGGGTCCTGACATCCAGAGCCACAAGAAGTATTCTCAAGAAGATATACGTGTCGAGGGAGGGAATTTTACCATCAGAAGCTGATGCACAATTATTTTCTTCCCAATTGTGTGTACTCTTATCGATATTTCCAAGGTCGATTCCGCATGCCTCGGCATCTGATGAGAAATATTATTGAAGAGCTTTGTCGAGTAGAAGCTCAATTTAATTATCAGTTGGATATAATGCACTGAATATTAGAGGTCATAGTCCTGAACAAAAAGTTACTTCGGCTTTAAGGATTCTAGGTTATGGCAGACTAGCGGATGCGAACGATGAGTACCTTCGTATGGGTAAAACAACTTCATTCACTTACCTTTCATTGTTTTGTGAAGTAAATATTAATCATTTTGGTCCAACATATTTATAAAAACCAACGGAGGAAGATGTTAGACAAATATTGAGGGATAATGAGGAAAGGGGATTCCTAGGAATGCTAGGTAGTCTCGATTGTATGCATTGGGCATGGCAAGGATGCCATGTTTATTCGGTCAATATGAGGGTCATTATCCAAAACCAACAGTTATCCTTGAAGCTGCTGCTTCTTATGATTGTTGGATATGGCACGCTTTTTTTGGTCTTCCGGGTTTACAAAATGATATTAATGTTTTGCACAAGTCTCCTTTGTTTGAAGATCTAAAGCATGGAATTAGTACCCAAGTCCGTTTCATGATCAACGGCCATCAGTACGCTCATGGCTATTATCTTGCGGATGGTATCTACCTATAATGGTCCACCTTGGTTCAATGCTACCGTCAGCCTCTTGCCGGTGCATTGGGCCGGTCATACCGGCATTTTAACGATACCCAAATGGCATTAAGGAAGGATGTGGAACGCTCTTTGGGAATTTTGAAGAGGAAGTTCGCTATCATTTGTGGCCCATATTGTAGGTTGAGTCATCGTGAAATGCACAAGACTATGCTTACTTGCATAATTCTTCATAACATGGTAATTCAGGAAACCCGTCGTGATTCGGAGTGGACTAACTATATTCAAAACCGAAATTTGTATGACAGTCTAAGAGATGATCTGAGATTGAATCTTTGGGCAGAGCATGGAAGACAATGATTAAGTTATGTATTTTGTTTTAACTTATGTATTTATATTTTAACATAATGAGCAACAGACTTATTTAAGTAAATGTCATTTCAAACTAATATTAAGTAGAATGCAACAACAAAATTAAAACTTAAATTAATGAAATTAAAACATCAATCATCTAGAGGAACTACTACATCAAACTCATCATCATCACCATTGGGTTGGTTGTTAGTAAATCCAGCTTGTTGTTCAATCTATGCTTGAATCCTATAAAATTCGATTTGCCACACATGTTTTTGCTGGGCGTTCATAATTGAAGTGTTAGCTTGAAGAATGTCATGCTTTTCATAGTCAAACCCAAATTTTTCTTGAGAAAGACGACTTTTTTTTACTCTCCCTATTTTGAAATTTCCTATCAACTGCTCTTTGCTTCTCGACGGTCTTTTGATGTTCCATAAACTCCACCATGTTAAATCCACTGGAACTCCCTCCTTCTTGAGCTAATTTTCTAGCCAGTCTTGCATTTTCCTCGCTGGAAGTTTTCTCTTACCATCATCATAATTATTAAAAACTAAGTTACCATTTGGGTTTCTTGCATTATCTGGTGAAGAATTTGATGGACCTGGTGAAAATGGTGAAGAATTTGGTGTTGAAGGAGAAGAATTATATGGTGACCTTCAGGTACTTGTTGATTACTTGCTAAGAAATATGAATTATATTTTTTTAACAGCTTCAAAATATGATAACAACTTTCGTAAGCGAACTTTTTACCATGTTTTCGCTGCCAATCTGTACGAACCTGTCTTTCAAAATCAACATCCACCTGACCACTCTCCTTGCCTCCTCTCTTGGCTTGCATTATCAATGCAACATAAGCGGCTACTTACCTGTTGATTACAATGAAGTGTTCTGCCAATCCTTTTGCATCACGACCATTGATGTTCATGGTTTGTTCTTCATATTTACGAAATATATTTTCCCACATGGTGTTACCATGTTTTTGTGCACCATCGATACAATCTTGGGTAAAAAAACATAACTACGACAAATGCATTCATCTTCTATCATGTTGTATTTTGGACCACGGACTTTGGTTTTTTTACCTTTGCCTTGACTTTGAGTTTGTGAATCCATATTATAAGAAATAAAGAATTGTAGAGAAGATGTGATTGTTTTAAATTGAAGAAGATGGAGAGATTGAGAAATTCTAGAGATATTTAAAAATTATGGTGTGAGTTGAAATGAGTTTGAAATTGGATATTTATAATGGGGAAGAATTGTAGCCGTTGGATGAGGAACTAATGACGATGCTTAGGTCAGCGAGCGATATAGAGACCATCGCTGGCGCTGGAATGACCAACGCACGATTTTTTGACCATATAATGATGGACTTTCTATCGCTCGCTGGAAACTCCATCGTGTATGCCTATATGTTATTTCTGACATATATCCATACACGTTTGGCAGTTTGGAATACCCATAGTGGGTGCATATATGGCAAAATCTAATATTTGGCGTGTGCATAGGAATAGGCCTAAGGTGTAATAGCATGTATTTATTTATTTTTTCTCAGTAAAGAAGGAAAATATATTAAAGAATAAAAGAATACAAAACCTTCTAGTCTATGATGTTAGGAAGACACACTGAAACCAACAGAATGAGAAAGAACCAAAAAAAAAAAAAAACAATCCAGACATCCTAACTTAGTAAGGATTTAGAAAGAAATTAGACCATTACATAATTACATAGGTTGTATTGATACCCTTAAAGTAATCAAGGCCTTTAAACCAGTTGAAGGCGTCTATTTTTATATCCCTAATAACATCGTGAAGCTTGAAAGTCTTTTCGGAAAAGGCGACAGCATTACGAGCTTTCCATAAACCCGAGGGCTGGCCGCCGGCAGTCTTTTCCAAAGTTGTTTCCATTGAGCAGAGAGAGGAGAATTTTTCCATCCCACTATAACCTCCTTGAAAGTATGGAGCATAGAACTGGCACCACCAACAAAATTAGTGAAGTAGTTCCAAACACTAAGAGCTGAAGTACATTGCAGTAGGAGGTGGTCTTCAGTTTCTTTAGTCACACATAAAGATGACACATGTTTGGTGAATCTAGACTGAAAAAGCGGGGGTACAACAACCACACCCAACAATTCGTTTGGCATTCTGAATAGACAAACTTCAATATACTTTCAAGAGAATCAACTAGACAGTTAGACTAAATCTAGAGAAAAGTATATCAAAGAGTTTTGTATCTCTGTTTCACAATGTAATCAGCAAATCAAACATATAGAAATCCGTGAGCCTGATTATTATGTGAAACAACTTGAACGGTACCAAAGACCAATGTTCAAGTGTCAATCAATTTAAATCAACAACCAAAGGTTGGATTATCTAATTGATCGATCTAAACTCACAACCTGTGATATTTCAATTATATAACAAAATATAATTCGGAAAAGAAATAACATAGATACTAGAAGTTTAACGAGGAAACTGCAAATGCAAAAAAACCTCGGGACCTAGTCCAGATTTGAACACCACACTGTATTAAGCCGCTACAGAACTAGCCTACTACCAATGAACTTCGGACTGGACTGTAGTTGAACCCTAATCAATCTCACGTTGATTCAAGGTATAGTTGCGCTCCTTAAGCCTCTGATCCCATCAAGATACTACGCACTTGATTCCCTTAGTTGATCTCACCCACAACCAAGAGTTTCTACGACCCAAAGTCGAAGACTTGATAAACAAATTTGTCTCACACAGAAAAGTCTATTGGAATAGATAAATCTGTCTCTCATAGAAATACCTATGAGTTTTGTTCTGTCTTTTGATAAATCAAGGTGAACATGAACCAATTGATATACCGAACTTATATTCCCGAAGAACAGCCAAGAAATATCAATCACCTCACAATAATCTTAATCGTATGGTAGCGAAACAAGATGGAATCACAAACGATGAGACGAAGATGTTTGTGATTACTTTTTATCTTGCCTATCGGAGAATAAATCTCGAGCCAATCTTAAAGAAGATCGTACCTAAACACGATAGAATATGCAAGATCAGATCACGTAACTACAGAGAAAATAGTTGGGTCTGGCTTCATAATCCTAATGAAGTCTTCATGGTCGTTAACCTACAAGGCCGGTTTAGTGAAAAACCTAAGGTTAAAGGAGAATCGACTCTAGCTGATGCAACTAGTATCAAACAGGAGGTGTGGGGATTAGGTTTCCTAGTTACTAGAGTTTTTCTTTATATAGTTTTCAAATCAGGGTTTGGAATCTAAGTTACCTTGGTAACAAAGCATTCAATATTCACCGTTAGATGAAAACCTGATTAGATTCAAGCTAATATCTTTCAACCGTTATATCGAACCTATCTTGTTACACACAAATGAAATGTACCTTCATTTAGGTTTATGTAACCGTACCTAAACGTGTACACCATGTTGGCTCAACAATAGTTAACCAAGGTTAGCCATATGAACACTCTCATATCAACCTTATTCATCTTAACCATAACTAGTTCAAATGACTCAAATGAAACTAGTTAAAGAGTTGTTCAATTTCTATATTCTCATAGAAGTATACAAGAACATAATTGAAGCAAAATCGGTTTGATTCACTCGAATCAACATGAACATTATAGCCACGGTTTGCGAAGAATGCATTCCTTAAAATATAAATGTATTAGTTCATGTACTAAACTGATTTTAGAACTTTAACCTTCAAGTACGCGAACCGTTACACATACTTGAAATACCCGGACTGAAATTGGGTTTCGCCAGTACGCGAACATGTACGCATACCACCAATCCCGGCAGAAAATCTCGGACATGAATCTTACGCCAGTACGCGTACGGGTGCACATACTTAGGTTCCCGAACTTCTCAAACCAATACGTACGCATACTATGGTTCCCGGACATGGACAATATATGTGCAAGAGTACACAACATGTCACAATCCAATAATGGTCAAGTGTTCTAAACTCTTTATTTCAATCATTAAAACTTTCTTAGAGGATGACAATAGCCGTTTTCACACACTATTAGCATCAAAGCAATTTTCAAGTTATTGAAATAATCAAAACGAAACATTCCAAGTCTATACCAAATGATTGTATCACACAAACCATGTAAGATGTTACTCGGCAATTTTCACATGATCATCTTTTGACTTTCGTCAAGAATATAAGATGAACTTGGTCGAAGCGAAAGCTTTCCAACACATATTCCAAGAAATATGTAAGCGAGTTAACCTCAACTCGAAATCTCAAATGTGTATAATAGAAAATTATATCGTAACACAACTTATGTCTCAATATAAGAGATAGAGTAGAAATAGACTTTCCAAGTGATAGCTGAGTTTCAGTCTCCATATACCTTTTTGTTGATGAAGTTCCACAAGATCTCCTTAGTAGTTCTTCGTCTTCAATGATAAACGCCGTGAAGTCTAATGCTCAACTACACAATCTATCCTAGTCCGAGACATCTATAAGTAGACTAGAAATCGAGACTTATAGTTTTGATCACTAACATTGGCAAACAAGCTTGAGATAACAACGCTTGCGAGTTCGACCGAGCAGTGCTCTAACATAGACACTATTCCTATGGTGCAGATTATTCAAGGTTGGCAGCATATTCAGATAAACTTTTCAGAGAAAGAACCCAACACGATGTTTCCATGCTCTACACCACACCTTAGAACTAGGAAACAGAATGATAGGATCAGTACTTTGAGAGTAGTTGATATAAGCCGTTTTAATTGAAAAGATACCCTTCTTTCCACTGAGACAAATAAGCTGATCATCCATATCAGAAACGAGCACAATGGACTCAGACAGAGGTATTGCCACAAAAAGTTCCACAATTTTTATCTTGAATTGACAATGCCTGAAAAATTCTTCTGCAGTAGAGAATATGTTTCTCCAAATACTAACTCCATGCTTCTTATTAGGATGTTTCATTCTCCATCTAAGATCAGTAACACCACACTTGTCCTTAATATCCCAAGATCGTAGAGCTTTTGGTTCATTGCTAAGCCTCCACCACCACTTCAGCTCGTGAAAGAGAAATTCAAGACTTGATAGAGAAATTTTCCGGGTGTATTGATTAGGTCATTTGGTTCTTTGTTAAATTTAGTGATTTTTACTTGCAACTATAAGTATAATATGTCCACTTGATTTTTCTTAAAGGAATTTCAAAAAAAATTAATCTTTTTCTAGTTTTAAATTCATCCCTTTAAACATCATTATTTACACCAACATATATATCATTATTTACACCAAAACATGATACTAGTTAAACCAAAAGAAGAAGAAGAAAACTATATGTACATATTCTCATCAAATTAACCTCATACACAACACAACCAACATATATATCAAAACAGATCATACCCTTGTATGGAATTCAATAATAGCCATAACCTTTATAATTTATTACTCGTCCATTCGGTCTATAGACTTAGAAACACCATCCCGGACATCCATGTTCCTTCAACTAAATTTAACAACATCATTAAAAATATATATGCAATTTCATGAGCACCACATAGAACACCATAATAAAGAAAATAAGTAAACTAATTAAATAGGGACTTGGACTTCTACTTCTATTTCCTCGAACTAAAATGATGGACACAACTTATTCACTTTAGTTTATATGAGGCTAGAAGAGAGTCCTTGTCATGTTAGCCACATATCCCTCCAACATTTTCATGTTGAGTTGGAGAAACACCACATGGCTACATGTGATAGCTCTTGAAGAGATTACTTTAACCATAACCAAGATTACATACATAATTAAAATATTAAATCATACCATAATCTACATTATAACAATAGGAACGATTAATTGATTTCCCCTTCTATCCCGTTATGAACATAGAAGTTAAAAGCATTTTATCTTAGCCAGTTACGAACATAAGAATCAAAATTATAACTTCGGAGGTGTAATTCATCAAAAGTTTACTCCTCTTTTTGAGATAGTTACGAAAAAAAAGATTGAAGAGCGTAACCTTTGATAAATGACCATGAGATCATGTTCTAATTGCAAGCATATGATACACAAAGAACTATATCATGAAATTTAAGCAATACATAAAGAATAACAGTAAGATCAAGTATTACAATCATCATCAAATAAAAATTTAACTAAGTAAACTTTTAACAATTGATAGATGATAAAGACGTGGAAATAGTAATGTAAAAGAAAAACATTAATAACTACTTCAATCTCTAGTTTTTTCCCATAAAAGCAATGAGAACAAATTCTTATAAGGAGTAAACTAACAACAAATATTCTTGAAGAATTCATTATCATCTCCAAATTCCTTTTTCACTAATTAACATTATCGGAACTAGGGTTGTCAATGGTTTTGGGTCTTCCTGTGTACCATTGGACCTGGAACCGGGCCCGATAATAAAAGTTGATCTGGTTCCTATATAAGTGGATCCAAAATCGGACCCGATAAACACCCTGGTGTTTATGGGTGAAAACTACTCCTGCAGAATTTGGTAATTTGGGGTGTGGATGAGGAATGAATTTAAACCTTAAACAAATGCACTGCGCAGTGAGTGCTTGTAGATTCGAGAGATAAATCTGTGCAAGTCCGGCCTAAACCAAGAAATGGCCGTTCCAGACTTGTTTCGGTCACAAAGTGAAGGAGATGGGGTTGATCTTAGGGAGGGAAGCGAAGAAGGTGTTGAGATTGTGAAGGTGTTGGCTTGCTTATGACTTGTAACAGAAAGGTGAGCAGGCTTGTGATTGATGCAAGCAAGCTCTGGGTGTTTGAATATATTTTGTATTAACACTTGGTTTTTCCGTCTCATCCGGACTTGTGTTGTTGTTTGAAATAGGGCGGAGAACCTATTTATACAAGTCATTGAGCCTTATTCACGTCTCTCGTGGGAAGTGGAGGAAGTGGAGTGATGGAGTAGTGG